>JABXJD010000001.1:7462500-7620000 GCA_013375575.1 Percina caprodes
GGCGGGGAGTGAGAAAGGGCAAGCTAGATGATTACAGAAAGGCACCTGTCTTGAAACCAAGAGTGTGTTTTACCATGATGCATGCATGTGCTTTGTGGTAGTATGAGGGATGCATGCTCTGAAATCTCTCCTGACCAGCGGTGTCCCAGAAATCTGTGAACCACAAACAAAAAACCATCCCTGCTGATTTAAACTGTACAGATGATTTGCAACTGGGTACATTTATTTCCTGTGGTAACTGAGAGCAGAACAAAAGCCATTGCACAATAAATACCTATCGCTACTGTCTTGTTTCCTACAGTGGCTGTGTGTTTGTAGAGAGTCAAAGCATAGGTGGACAACTGCTGGGGACGACTGCAGAAAGAGTTAAGAATCATAACCTCTCAGGACAATTGGTCGGCTTCAATGGAGGCATGCCAGCTTGACCTTCAACAGCATGTCCATGTGCACACAGTGGCTGTAATAGCTATGGCAGGAAAGTATAACATGACTTACATTGATGGGTGTTTTATTTTAAAATTCTAAAGCTGCAAAAGGATACTATTCATCCATAAGAAACCTCTCCATCAGCCTATGAGAGAGAGAGAGAGAGAGAGAGAGAGAATATATATTTATTATATGCAACAATGCTCCTACAATGCAAAACATTCAATAAAACAAGGAACATTTATTTCAACAAGTTCAACTGTGTAATCTCTGATTTCAAAGAGCTGAATGACCTCTCAACATTTAAAATACTCCTGGCAGAAGGAGAGGCAGCATATAAAATAATAATAATACAATAAAGTGTTCTGACATCTTGCTGCATGCACGCACAAACAATATACTTTTAAATAATTAATATAAAATCAATTTTTATGTTGTGTTAATGTTCATATTACTGTTCCAGTATTGAATATTGCATGTACTGTGCGAATATTTGGACACATTTTATTTTGATGCTTTGTCACCATGGTTATTGAAACTAATGCCACTAAAGCCCTTTGGGATTAAAAATAAATTCGCAAAAAAAATAATTGAGAAAAACAGAACAAAAAAAAGTTATGTTAGATAGGACAACAGTAATCTACTGAGGAAAGTTATAAATATTATAAAACACAAAACATTAAGGAGCCTAAGCTTAACTGTTAGAGCAGCTGGCTAATACTCACTTAGATTTACCAACTGCGCTGTCTCCCAAACAGATGATCTTCACCTGCTCGTCTGAATCGTACTTCTTTTGGTCCAGTTCAGGGATGCTGCCAACGTCGCCAGCCATTTTAATATCTTTTTGAACTTTCTATCGCTTTGACTGGAATTATTGTATTAGTCGACGCTTTCCTAGCTAAATTAATAAACACCTGAATAAATGTCTTAAGCTCCTTCAGGTGCTGGCATTTGAAGGGTAGCTAGCTATGGACGGGAAATGAGTGTTAGCTAGCTTTCCATGGGTTAACGTTAGCTGAGGTTAACATCGTGTGGTTCATTTCACTAGTACGTCGGTCCACACAACTGACCAACTGACGCTAGCTAAAGCTGAGAATAGTACAGATTACGTTTGTCTTTTCAAAGTCTCTTACGAGTCCTGTATCGTTACCGTTAGCTACCTTCACAGTGCACCCTGAGGGAGAGACAACGACTGCTAACAGTCTGCTAGCGCAGTTGAAATAACGTTAGAGGTGATAGCATTTGTTTGGTACTTATCCAAATGTCGCTGGCTGGCTTGTATGTTATGTTTGTCTATCACAAAAAAAGGTATGTTGGTTCTCTACACTATTCTAACGCTAGCTAGGTTATCAGATCAAAAGTTTGTAGACGCTCCATGATTTCGATTTTCTGTTTTCGTTTCTATGCAACGAAGACGCCTGAAGGACCACGGTTCGTCATGGTCCTAGCTGTGCTGTCCTTACAGATGCCTGTCAAGAATGCTCCTCCCCATGGATGGATGTACTATAATTCTTCCGTCTTTTTAAGGAATTCCTTAGGAATAGGCCTACCTCAAAGTATTTACAGTAAAACTGTTTTCTAACCATTTGCCTTAAATGGCAGTGAGTAATAAGGGGATTGCAGTTAACTCTGCTCTGCAGGCCCAAATCGTTAACTAAATAGGCCTAACCTATAAAAAAAAATGTTAATTTACAATTTAATTCTGCAACCAGATTAAAAAGCTGCCCTGCCTATCTCTACCACCTGTTACCCTCAGAGAAGCCCATCGAAGACTTTAGACTTCTGCCAATGTCACATCAAGCTACAGTAAAATAGAGACAGAGGATTAGAGAAGCATTCTTTCCATGTGTTATTTATCCCAATTATTATATCCACAATAAAAATAACTGCATTGGTTGTAATTACGATTTTGTTGACATTAATGAACATAATAAAGATTTAAATGTCAAAGTGTTTTCAAAATTGGTGTGTACACTAGGAAACTTGTTTTGTTCAGTAAAACAAAGTTATAGTGGGATTTAGTAATACAACTTTTTTGATAAAATAGTTTCATGGTCACTGTTTCATTGCTGTTTTATTTGCAAGCTCAATAGACCTCTCTCGACAAATAGGTGTATCTAACAGCATTAATATTTTGCTTTATTCCACTGAATGTACCAGAGCCTTGCTGTACCGTGCAGACTGGCACCCTGACATGGGGCACCTAAACGGAATGGAGCCATCTGTTATGTTATTATTAACATGTGCTTTTGCTGTCATGGCATGTCCAATTATAATTGATACTGCAGAAAGTACTGACTGAAAAGGTTACTTAACCAATCAAAATATTAAACCAACAACTAATACCTTGAAAATAAATTGGTCTAAAATACTTTTTTTAATCGTGTTGCATCAATACAACTGGCAGACATGCCACAAATTTTTTTAATTCAGTATAATTGACTAATTTACTAATAGTGGTCATAATAACCCTGACAAAGTGCCAATTGCTAATACAGTATGGCTTGTAACCGTGGCAACACAATCTGATCTCAATAATCCTGAGCAGTTTGCTTGTTGTGCTTTATTGTGCTCTTTGTGCTTTATGCTGTGGGAATTCCCAGTTAAAACAAGCAAGCATATGTGACATTATTCAGGCACATCTACAATGAGGGGTGAGATGTATTCCGAGTGACGCAGTCCAAACGAGAAGCTTGGAGCTTTTGCTCTTGTGAAGGTCACCTAGAGAGAGAACATGTCAATACAGGAACAAAATGTAAAATATTTGGGGCTTTAGTAGGGCTTTTGGGGTTTCTTACATGCTCAGGATAGTGTGCACCGGGCCCTGGCTTCTTTGTGGTTTCACCAGGTGGGAAGTTGCGGCCTGTCATGCTGAACCGGGGAGATTTTTGGCTGTAAGTACAAGGATCGACAAATTTGTAGGCAGCAGGGCCAGGACTCTGGAAGGGAAACAACAGTGTAGAGAACAAAAGTAAATCACAGGATTTCTAGGTTGTTGGTTTTCTAAGGAAATATTTTCTTTATGACATTCACATGTACCTTCTTCAGGTCCTCATTGAAGCTTCCAGTTTTGCTGCGGCCACAGAATGAGAAGGTGGGAGCTGCAGATGTGGCCACAGTTTTGTGCCCCAGCACTGGGGGCAGAGAGTAGGAAGCTGGACCTGCAGCATGAGCAACAAGTTTATATTCTATGTGTCGTGAAACTTTGTAACCCACAGTTCAAAAAAAGATGACAGCAAACACAATACATTACCTGGTGTCTTGATAATGCTGAGGTCTTTGGTCCTCCCAGACAGAGAATAAGCGGGAGCAGACTGGAAGACGGATTTCCCTGAATGCTCTGGTGAGTATTTACCTGGAACACCAAAGAAAGTTATAGAAAGACACTACTGACAAGTAAACTCAAATGATCATAGTGTTCATCACGACAAAAGTGGAGTATTGTTTAGACAAAATCTTTCTAGATGTGTAAGGGGTTTGCTGACCTGGTCCAGGGGTTTGGAACAGTTGTGACTCCCTTGGACGGCTGTAGAGGGAAAATGCAGGAGCGCCATCTCGGCCCACTCTGGTGATGTTGGAGGGGATTAAGTAGCTTGGTCCAGGGGAGCTCTCAGACTTGTAAGTATGACGTGCCCCAAAGCTGAACATTGGTGCTTTGTATTTAGTAGGGTCATGTTTTGTAGTACCTTTATGGAAGAAAACAAGCACAGATAATGTCAGTCAGTTATAATAATGATAATAATGTGGTGTTGGTTGTGGAAAAAAGGCTTAATGGCCATTTTGGCTATACCTGTAAGTCCAGGCTGTGCATACTTGGGCCCTGGACTACCATAGAGGGCAGCAATGGGCCCTCTTGGCTTGTGTGGCCTCCAGGTCCCAACCCAAGCTTCGTCTTTTGACATCACCCTGTGAGAGAAATAGATTGTGGCCAAAAGCATATTGATAAAGTAGCTTTTAAGTTATGAAGAAAAAGAATGAGAAAAAGAGTTCTTCTTGTTGCCCCTTAGACTCACTTTGAAGGGGAAACAACATTAAAAAATGTCCTTATCAGAGTGTCTTGATGCACATATCCTTTAAATTAAAATTTAGCTAACAGGTCTGTTGCTTGAGGTTCTTTAGAGTCAATTCTAAACTTGATAAATATTTCTTAAGATTCTGTGCTCCAAATTCCTGAGACTTTTTACAACAAGCTCTTAAAGAGGGTGGGTATTGTGGGAAAGATTTTGCTGTTAGAAATGTTATTTAGGTGCTGAAGATAGTGATGGAAGTGCATCATTTAAACATTCTGCAACATTATTAAGTGCTCCTCAGTGCAATGTCACCAGGGACAGCAGTATTACCAGCCAATTCAATCAGTAGTTTTTGGATAACAATAATAATCAGCATATTGTGCTTATTTGAGGTTGATGTGGAAAATACATTGGTGGTGGAAACAATCACCTTCATAGACATGCAGTACTCAAACCAATATTTCACAAAAATAGGAAAACACTTCACCTCCATCTGGTTTGTGTGATTGTTTTTGAATTCCATTGTCTAACAGATTTTAGTTTAGTTTTAGTTCACTTTTACTATTACAATATATAGTTAACTCACTGAAATATTTAGGGTATAAAACATTATACCATAACCACATTAAACCATTATGAGAGAAAAAAAAAACATATAAACAGCTTATGTATAAATTAAATTCAGTAATATTAATGTCTCTCTGTTTCTGGTTCCTACACTTGTAACATCTATAAAAGACTTGCTATATTAGCTAACAAGCTAAATAAAGCAGCAGGCTAGTTGATCATGAATCATTTTACTGGCCAGTTTAACCTACTGGTAACAATTTCTGTAACTAACAGCTAACGTTACACAGCAGTAGTTCACTTTCACTTATTTATTTAAATATATTTTTGCCAAACTACTAGGTTATATGCTGGAATATATTGGTGATTTGTGGGCTTTAACTAATGCTAACGTTACACCAAAAACAGTGAACACATCATACACCTAGACTAGCCTGTAACAAAACAAGATGTCTACCAAGTGCATACAAATTAGTGACTTACTTTCCATTAAGATCCGTTTCTGAATTAAAATAAAACGGTAAATAATTTTACCTCATAAATATGTTGATCCTGCTGTGAGTGTCCGATCCCCGGAACTCACCATGTGCACTGAACCCAGACCCAGATTGATTAATGCTTGTCAACTTCACTATGACAACGCTGCCATGGAGACAACTCTTTGACAAGCATGTTTGAGTATGAATGTGAGTGTGAACAGTGCAGGTCAAGTAAAGGAATTCCCAATATGTTATTACAGAAAACACAGTATGCAGATGGTGTAAATGATTTATTTATTAATATCATAAAAGGCTGAAACAGGCCACAGAACACACTGTGGACACACTGTTAGGATTTAGTCTGCTAGCCTAGTACTAAGGTACAGTAGCTTTTACTGTTTAAAGTAACAGTAAACAGTAACAGTAAAAGTAAGCATTGTATCCATGTCATAATTGAAATCAACTATAGCTTTAACCAATGTTTCAGCACAGTATGCAGGACTTGCCCTTTTTTATTATTTATTCTATTGTACCCACCCAACTTTATTTGTTTTTGTTTATAGTCATAGCTTATTTTTGATTTATTTTGAGTTTTTAAGGATTCATGTTCAAATATGATGTGGTTGAGGTCTAATGAATCACTCTTCCTTATCCACTGTAACCACACAAGATTTGTACTAGTTGCTCATGAAGGGCAATATATGCTTGAAAAAGACAGGGATGTAAACATGAAAATATATAGGACTTCCCGTGTTCTCTTTTTTATTGCTATGAGTGAGTGGTTGTCAAGTATGAGCAAAAACTACACAAACACAACATTTTAGCGCCATAGAGAAAGCAAAGTTTAGGCTGAGCCAGGCTGATAGCTAAGGGAAATATAGAGACAGTTGGTGTTGATTTAACGCCAAATGTGTACTTTTGGTATATTTTGTAAAAAGGGATGATGTCAGTATCAGTAAGATCCAGAGACTCCAGAGGCCAAATCTCAGGGCTACAAAAAGATTTAGGAACTTTCCTAATCTTCCTTTTTCACAGCAGACATCTTAAGCGGTCATAGTAGGGAAAGCACAGAAGTACAAAAGGTGTTACTAATAATATTTATCATGGCTCTGTTCTCCTCAAGTATTCCAGAAGTGTGACAGTACCAGGATCCTGAATCTAAAGCAGCTAAATGGTCATAATATATTTTATGTATCATGTACACCTGTGTTTCCTACTGTGACATGTCAAAATGTCTTCTGTAAGAAGGGCCTATTGGGTTGTACCCACTATCAGGTGCCGAGGATAAAAACCACCTTCTTTTAAAACAAAAATGCTCCGTTAGAAACTGTTCCAATATGGACTCTGCTCTTGGTGCCTCGGGCCCTCGGGAGGTAGATTTAGTTGTGTAAGGTTTCTCTCAAACTCAACTTCAGGACCTTCATTAAAGTTGCAAGGCTTCTCATTTCCTCTTGTGGACGCTGTTGATAAAAAAGGCTTATTATTCACCTCAAAAATACACACACACACACACTCACACACACGTTAGCATACTATAATTCCACATTTGTCTTACCCTTGTAAGTGCCTTCAGCAGTTGTTGCAGCATTGCATCCTCTCTGTGTGGACACATGCTGGTCACCGTGCTCACACAGCTCAGTAGACAAAAGATAGTGTGTCTCTGTGGCTGTAATAATGTCATATTGAAAATATCTTTTTTTAAATCATTGCCAAATAGGTTTTGAGTCTAAATGTTTCTTAAGAATAACACTCGAGAATCAAAGAGAATGTGTCATACATGTTTTTCTTTACCTTCTTGAGCACAGTGAGAGGCTTCCTGTTGTTTGAGCCACAGCTCAACTTGTCTATATCCTCTGCACCCAGAACAGGCTCCTGGATGAGGTTGGAAGAAACAGAGATAGGACTGAGAGAAAGATGTTTACCACAGAATGGAAAGTGAAAACTGAAATTCAGTTGTTGTTTTTTTGTTTTTTACTACACAACACCCCAGGGCAAGTTAAGAATAATGATGTCCTCTTGTTAGATGCTACTGACCTTTAACTTGTCCAGCCAGGTCCACAACAGACAACTGAGAACCTGAGGATCTGACTCGGTGACCAGCAGAGCCCAGCCACAGTCACTACTGTTCAGTTCCTCCTGTTGAAAAGGTGAGTGACAGTATTATTTCAGTGGCTTTAGAGCTCAAAATCAAAGTGTTATGTCCTAACGCAAAACCAGGCGTGCACCAGTGTTTCTTACCTGTAGCAGAGCCGATCGTTGAAGGATGGTTTCTCCTGGAGGACCAAAATCTGCCATTGCATTAGCAACAGCACGGGCGACTGAGGTTGGGCCTGGATTATGTGAATTTCTGCACAACTTTAAAAAAACAAGACATATACGCTGTTTTAAAGCATTCACATCAAGCTTTCTTTATTAGCTTTATTGTTTTCACAGTAAGAATCCCAGTTACCTCAATATTGGAGCTGTATTTGGTAAGTGCCTTTTTTGCTGAGCACTTAGATCTCTTGGCACAGTTGTTGCTTGTTGTCATGCTAGATACTGGGTTGTTAAATGTATGATATTCCTTTTTGGTAGTCTGGTGGCCTGGTGATACGGTGGCAAGAATCGGACTACCTGGTCTCAGATCAGGTCTTATCAGATCCTGTACACACCACTCTCTCTCATTTCCAAGTGCTGGGGTGCCATATGGACTCAAGTCCAGATCCTGCAGGATAGAATGCAACCATGTGAGAAAAGCCTCAATGACCAGTTTGATTTTACAGAAGATGTTCAAAAACATTAAGTAATTGCGTACGATAAATGTGAAATTGGACCTGATGTACTGCGATCTTGCTGAGGTCAGAGTCGCTGTAGCTGCGTTTGTCCAGCAACACCTCTCTCTTCCTCCCCAAGAATCCCAGTGGCTCGTCCCAGGAGGACACCGACCCTGAGCTCACCCACGGCCCCTTGTGACCCTCTCTCAGTAAGGGCAAGTACTGTTTGGCGACCAGGGTCTCCCTCACAATCCTGTTCAGGGTTCTCAGTGCTGACCTCTTCTCCAGCTCAGCCTGGATCCCTGGAGGAGCAGGGAGACCCAGGGCTAAGCAGGAGAGACGCACACACAGGAGGTATACCACCTAACAGAAGATAACAAATGAGGAGGTTATAAACTGTCCTACAGTGCAGTCAGGAATGTTCATGAAAAAAGATTAAGTATAATGACAAAGTCCTGACCTTGGGTGTTTGTCGGAGGGTGCGTGCCTCTTGGCCATGCAACAGTATCGCCTGTCGGTTTAGGTAGTGCTGCAGGGTAAAAGGGTCTCCGTGCCGCAGGCTGAGGTCTGGGTATTGGACTAGCTGTGTGCTAAGCAGGCGAGCAAAGTCAAACACCTGACTGAGCTGTGCCCGGGTTTGGATCGATCGTGGCCGTTTAATCCGTACATAGTGGATGGCTTCACTCGGGCTGATGCGCAGGGTGTAAATCAAGTAACAGGCTATCAGCACACCTGTTAAGCAGACAGAACACACAAGCAAACACACTGAATGTACATGAGAGCATTACATGTGCACAAGCTTACACACAGTGTTTAGATGAACAGTAGATGCAGTGTGTCAATACCTGTCCTGCCCAGGCCTGCATGGCAGTGCACAGCCACTCTTCCTTCGCTCACTGCAAAGGCCAAAACTTTCACCCCATCAATTATACCGACGAGAGAGGACACACCGAAATCTGGCATCCCAAAGTTGTAAAAGTAAACTGCAAATATACAAATGTATGCACACACGAATGCATTTAGGAACATAATGGATATTCATAAGGATTAACTGTGAGCTGTAAGCTACTTTATGATGTAGAAACACAGTAAACAGTATATAATGCAACTAAGAGTTTACGGAAGGTGCTGCCCCTTTGGCACAAACCATAACTGACTCATTAAATCCTGTAACCAAACAGTAACTGGTTCTTTACATCTCCCCACTTTGTGAGTTGTATAAGTTTAAAAAGGTCAGTTTTCAGTGTTGGCTCTATCAAGATCTCACTGTCATTGTCCATGAAGATCTGTGGAGAATATGTGAAACCACTTTTAGGGTCTAGTGGAGGTCCACAGTGAGCATGCTCTCCAGGGAGCTGCATGTTGATGATCGATCTGATGTTCAACCTGGGAATAAAAGTCATACATTATGAACACAATGGTTGACACTAGTGCAGTTTTTGTCTCATATTTATTGTTATAATAAATTAAACCTTTGCTCACTATTGGATGAATTGATTACTGTAATTAAAACACAATTATGTCAGATGCCTTATCTGCATTTTACCCAGTAAAAGTAGCTAAAGTGACTAAATATTTGTTTTCTAGATGCATTTCCCTACTTTGTTTTTTAATTAATTACCTGTAAGTGCGCAGGGGGCCGTACAATAATAATGTCACACATTACAGAAATAATAATCACAGTGATTACCTTTGAAATTGTTCTATGATATTGTACTTCTCAATTAGATGATTGGATGGTCGTGCCATTGCAATAATGTCATTTGTCACCCTGCAAAAGTAAGTTCATAATCAGCAAATTGCCACTTATTGTTTTTTTTGTTAAAAAACAGCAACATATGTGAGACTACAGTCACATATTCTTACCAGGAGGAGAAAAGACCCCGAACGACCTGTTGATTTAATTTCCAACACTCTGGTCCTTCATAGCGGCAGTCAGTTCCTCCACAGGCCAGCAGACAGAGGAGCTTGGGTGGGATAGCCTTCACCAGGTTCTCCCTGGCCTGGGAGTAGGCTGGCTGTGGTACTGGTAACAAGGTGGGCATCGTCCTGCACCGGGGGAAACCCCTAAGATCAGCCTGACCTACTATACTGTCACATTATAGTCTAGATGTGAAGGACTATACTCCAGCTGGGCAAACTAGAAACCCCATGTTCTTGCCACACTGTACATTATGTGAGCTTTTAACAAAGACACGGCTTGTGTTAAACTGACCATTTTTGTAGTTGTGTGCTGTTACTTTTTGCAGTAATTTAGCATGTTGTGCAAGATTCTTAATACTAAAGACACAGGAAATTATATCAAAAATAGTAAAGTATCCAGAATACAGTGAATATATGTTGTATAATATAGCACAGTCAAATTTCAAACTTACCGTTTTGGTTATGTTGGGCAGTGAAGCTGCGAATCCCATTGAATGTATTTCCAGAGTTTAAGAGTGCTGGCAAGTGAAGGAAAAGGGGGGCTGAAGGCAGGAGAACACATGTGCTCCTCTATGCTAACCCACAATGCTGCACACTCACTGCATTGACCCAGCTCCAGTAAGCCTGATTTACTGTCATAAATACATTAGGACAGGCATTCACACATCATAGCCAAGCCAATTATATAATGCTTATACCTTCACCTGTAAACACTGTATGAAGGTCCTAATTACCTGGCACCAGTTAAAGCTTTGGACATGATTTTGATTGTGATGCATAGAAAATAATAATTGTTGTTGATCTCACTACTAGGTTTTTGTTTACTTTGAAAGAACAATATAATGTTGGTATCATGCCCAAACCCATCAGCACTGTCTCTTACTTCATTACTTAGCAACTATCTGAACAGATTTAAACATACTGTGGATAAGTGGAATACCAACCCTAAAAGAAGTAGATGATTGAAAACATGACTTTCTAAAAATACATGACATTTATTTCAATAGAATGTCTTAATTTTAAGGACCAAGCATGACATATACCATTGGCTTATTATTTTTTTTATGCCTTTAAAACATTGTAGATCACTCCATGTCTGCTGGAGGGCTCTGGACATATCGCCCCCTGCAGTGCAGCAATGGGAACAGCATGATGAAACACAAGCGTTACCTCAGTTTCCTCGTTGTTCTTTTATGCACCTTACAACACCCACACTCCACGCCTTGTTAATGTTTAGTTATGTACTCAATTAATTTGCATCATCATTTACATTTTAACTGGTTTTGCAACAGGAAACATTTGACACAACAAACTGTGTATATGAAATCATTCAGTCTGGTGCTAATTCATTGCTCTATCACAGGGACAAGAAGAACATAACATATTGTTTGTTATTGTAATGCACTTTTGTATTATTCTAACTTGTGGAAATAAATTCTATACTCCCTGTAAATGTTTGTCTGTATGCATGTGTGGGCCTGAATCTTAACTTTGACCCTGGCATTCGTTTTCACTGATGCCTACAGGATTCAAAAAACATCTTTTAAACAGTTTTCTGTTTACTATCCACTTTCACAAAAAGCCAATAGATTAAATATAATTTAATTAACAAACTTTTTTCTGACCTTAACAAGCAGCAAAAATACACATAACTGTATATATGAACATGTTGGCATGTTCTCTGTGTTTTTCCCCTACAGTGGGCATCATCCAATCATTACAGCTCAGAACAAAGGTGCACTGCAGGTCATGTATGGTCCCTGCCTTGGTGGGCCTTTTAGATGTATTGCTTTTAACTCTCCACTTATTTGTTTATTGCTGTAAGAGAGCCACAGGGCCGCTTATTTACATCCATTACATTTTAGTTCTTATGCAAAATTAGCTCGCCTGCAACTATTTTTAACATGCTGATGTGCATTTTGCTATGCAATGACTTTAGACCGTCCAGCTTAGACAAAGATATATTAACAAGATGTGAAATGTTTCAGAGTGGTGTACGCGTAGTGGTTTCAAAGTGAATACTTAACCAAAGACAGACAGGAACAAGATCTGTCTTAAGTCGCAGAGCTAAACCTCTTACACTTCCTCTAATCAGGCATAGTTCCTGATAAAAGACGCCAGTTGTTTTAGTGAGTTACAAAACAAAATTTGACAAGTAAACATGTGATTTGACCTTCCATGATACAGTAATCATATTATGAGTGGAGTCCAAAATGCACTTTTTTTTTTTTCTTTGCAGAGCTTTTATTCTTTATTCAGAGCTTATTTTTGTAAAATATTTTTTGCAAATAATTTGAGTCACAGCTCCAGCATCTGCAAGCATAGGTTGGAATGTATACACAAACAAACTGATGAGCAGGTATGTATTTGTGTTTCAACAGGGGTAGAACAATTAGAATATAATACAGTATTTGCTTTCAGACAGTACAACAAACTCAAACAAAAAAAAGCATGCTACTTTACGGTGTCACACTGACATTGGCCGTGTTTCAACATTGAAAAAAAAGCCTTCCTTCCTCCTTATAGGATAAAAAAAAAAAAAACTTTCTCTTAGAGTGACAGAATAACTGAAGATTTTAATGAAATCATTGTTTTTCATGGTGGCTGTTAAGAAAGTAAGTTAGAGGAGTAAAGAGGATGAAATCCTGGTTAATAGTGAAGTCAAGTTGGAAAGAAGCATACACTCACACTGGTATGGTTCTGCTGCACCTCTGTATTCATTGTAGAACGAAAGAAATGTCTGGTTGCATTATTTAGTCTAGTCTTTCAGAAGCAAAAAAAAAAGTCACAAAAGCATCTTATGAGCGAGCATGACCTCAGAATGAGATAAGGAAAGGATTACTCAGAGTTGTGTTAAGAGGGACCAGAAGGCACAATGTTCATTTTTGGATCCATTTACTGGCAGGCCATGTGGTTCCACACTCTACTAACAAGATCTATCTGTGAAATCGCTGCAATCCTCATTCAACTGGCCTTTACAGAAATGAGTTTGCATGAGACAAAGCTGTGAAGAGCAAAGGGTCATGTCTGCGAGGGAGTCCAATATCCACGATGGGTTGTGGAGATGAACAGCCTGAGGCAGCCTAAACGTTGTGAGTAAGTCCAACAATTATACAAGTGGTCAATTACTGAAAATGTTGCCTACACAGGAGCCAAAGTGTTACATTGAAGAACTCCATTTATTAATTGCCATTTCTCTAATAGGGCATTTGCTCATCATGCAACTGAATGTGTAATTATGTGTTGCCATATTAAGAGTTTGGTAACAAAAATCAGAGGAATAAAGACTATACCAAGAGATAATATGGTAATATTATTGATAATAAAAGAAAGAAATATGTAATATTAAAATTTCCCAAAGATGATTACATATTGTCCACCAGCGTTGTCCTTTTTGTGAACATTGGTGCTGGAAGACCAAATGTTTCTGGATTGAATGTCTGTGCCTTCTCTCCTGTCCTGTTCAGGCTCTCTCTCTCTCTCTCTCTCTCATCTGCCCAGCCGATCCTTCTTCAGTTCTTGGACAACTCTTTGGATAGCCAGTCAAGTCCTTCATACAGCCCACTGCCCTGGGTGGCGCAAGTTGACTGAATGTGCCACTGTAGGTAGGTAGAGGTAGAGAGAGAGAGGTAGAGAGAGAGAGAGAGAGAGAGAGAGAGAGAGAGAGAGAGCGAGAGAGAGAGAAATAAATAGATAGATAGATAGATAGATAGATAGATAGATAGATAGATAGATAGATAGATAGATAGATAGATAGATAGATAGATAGATAGATAGATAGATAGATATGAGAAAGCTATGAATGCAGCTCTGCACATGCTTACAGCTTTGAGTCGTACTGTAGGTGTAGAGAGCATGTTTAATGAGATTACTTACAGTTTTGTTGCGGAGGGCATGTAGGCCGAGTTTGTCTGTGAGTTCGCTGACTGTTAAGGCATTGGGAAGGTCCTGTTTGTTAGCAAACACCAGCAAAACGGCATCTTTCAACTCGTCCTCCGTCAACTATAGGGGCAGACAACAATAGACAACAAATAGAATTAAGTGTGATTGTATGTATTACATAAATTTACAGTGATGTAATATTACTTGTTTGTTGTGAGTCCTTAAGGGAGTTTCAAAAATCATGAGAATTTTTTAACAAGACAAATGCAATCAGAATATGTGCTGCAAAAATGTAAATGATTGATTAAAAACACAGCCAAAATATGTTATACTGGTTGTGGTTCCTATCCCTGAGGAATAATGCAAAGCAGTTTGTTGCAGTCCTCCCTACCAAATAATGCAAAATTGCCCACGAAATATACCTCAATTAGTTGTTTTGAAAAACAGCCAGTTCTGTATTCTTTACACATCTGATAGTTTAAGAAGCAGCACAGTAAGAGTCACGGTTAAACAAAACATTTTACTAAAAAGACAAAAAATGAACTAGCCTACAGCACTTTAAGGTTAAAACAAAGTGACAGCTTTTCCGCATGTCACAATAATGGCAAATTATGAAATCTTTACAACTGATCAATGCACAGAGAACACTATACTTGCAATACAGTGCCTTCTGAGCTCAACATATTAAATACCTACCATCTTCGTGAGTTCCTCTGCAGACTCTGCTACTCTTTCTCTGTCATTGCTGTCCACCACAAAGATGAGGCCCTATATGTGAAAAACAAACAAAGCACTGAAATACAGTACAGTATAGTTTACCTTTTCTTAATTTTAGAGCTGCAACGATAGGCAGAATAGTTTTTTGATGACAAGTAAATAATTTAGTCATTTTAGTTTTCTCTCCAGCGATGTGAACATTTTCTGCTTTCTTTGATCATCTGTGATTGCGAGCTTTGGGTATGGACATTTGAATATGTCACCTTGACTCTGGGAAACTGTGGTGGACATTTTTCACATTTGTTGGATATGACAATTAATATATTAATTGTGATTAATATATTAATGAAAATAATCTTTAGATGCGGTCCCATTTATTTTAAAGAGTAAAAGAATGTAAAGACTAAAAGGTTATGTAGAGTAGTTATCGAGATATGTACAAAGAAGTTGGGAATTTATTGAACATGATCCAAGATCCAATAACTACAAAACTGCTTGGGAGAGAATACGTGTTTATGATGAAATTTGGACATGAAATGCTACCAAGTTTTCATAAACAATTCCGTAGCTTGGCTAATGCAAGACTGTTTTAGGTTAAAAAAAAAACAAAAAAAAAACAGGTACAGGAAAAAGCAAAACAATTTGTATTCCTTTAAATGTTAATTTATTGTTATTATTAATGTTTAGAAAATAAGTAACAATGTTTCTTGGTGGTTGTTTTTAATGTAATAATGATGCACGGCAATGTATAGCTGCAAAAGCTTTGGGTGGACTCCAGGAAGAATACAAGTACAACGTTTGAAATGTGAACATTACACTCATTAACTTTTACCAACAGTACCAATGTAGCCAGTGGATAACATACTTTCAAAACAACGTGTGCTGCCAAGTATTGTGTTAAAATGAATACATGTGTTGAAATGACGTCATGTGGAATCTATGGCTGCTTTGGCACTACTCCAGTCTACTTGGTGAAGCGTCAGTCTCTGCTCATCATACTTAGATGACATGAGTACTGATAGATTGAAGTATTATACTGAAATAGCTTTACTTGGTGATCTAAGTAGAAGTATTTCAGAGTGGTGTACTACGTGTACTACTACTACTACTACTACTACTACTACTAGGCATGTAACAATTATTGCATAAGTGTCTAATTTCAATTTGTTTTAACATAATCACAGTTCTAATTGCTCTCATAAGCTAAGGCCCTAAAGGTTATTGTTGTTGTTGTTGATGATAATTCTCAATTTAATGTTAATTTAAGAAAAACATGTTTTATTATAATAACGTGTTGTGGTTTACTTTATAGGCTGTGTATTTGTGTTAATATATTATCTGGGTTGCATACGTGTGATGTAACCAAAAGATGTATCCTGGGATTAATTTAAAACTTTGCTTGAAAAAGTAATAACTCCATAAATATTTTCAAATTTGACTGAAAGAGAAAATTGATTGTTAATCACAATTATTTCTGAGACAATTGTACAGTAAAATTTGAAATTGTTACAGCTCTAACTACTGCTGCTCCTCCCTTACACCGTCTTTGTTATATTAAACATGAGCTTAGCATTATGAAACCAAATGCCATCACATTCATACCTGTGTATTCTGGAAGTAATGTCTCCAGAGGGGTCTGATCTTGTCCTGGCCACCAACATCCCATACGGTGAAGCTGATATTTTTATATTCTACTGTCTCCACGTTGAAACCTTTACAGGGAAAAAGAAGGGACAGATCTTAACACTGTACACAAAGCTCAATTAATCAATCATGCTGAGGTACACATTAAAAACGATCAAAAGAACCACAATTGAACTTAAAGTAACTGTTAATGTTTATCTTACCAATGGTTGGGATGGTGGTCACAATTTCACCAAGCTTCAATTTGTACAAGATAGTTGTTTTTCCGGCGGCATCGAGCCCAACTACAGGGGAAAACGTCAACGTTTATATCAGAAGAGCATAGCAAAGCACAGTTAGAGCTATTGATAACAACCTGCTGTAAATTGCACAACAGGTGTCTAATCATCAGAGGATATGCAACAACAGAAAACATGTGACTGCACTAAGTGAATCATCTGTACCGAGCATAGGTAACGTTAGCGAGCCATTAGTATGAGGGGAAAAACAATCCACTATTAAAGCTGACCTTGATGATAATATGTCTGTCTTGAACACATAGTTACTTATCTATCCAGAAAAACATGACAACACAAACGTCATAAGGAGTTATAGAAGCTAACCGTACCTAAAGTGACATAGCTAACGTTTTGATTATCAATAAACTGTTGTCTCTCAACTGGATGTAACGTTACCTTTAATGTTTTACGTAAAGCATTTTGAATTGCCCTGTTGCCTTGCCTTAGCTAAGTTACGGTTAGGAAGTCTTTATTATATAAAAGACACTTGGCAACCAAACGTTGGTTTATTACAAACTATTAATATGTAACAACAATTTTACTTTAATTTCAGCCGTTTTCGGGATAAAATTGTCGTAAGCAAACTTCCTTTGAAAAAAACACCCTAGCGTTAAATTTAGCTGTAAGATAACTTAGCTGATTTTGTTGTATTTTTGTCTATAATTACAATTAATCAAATGGCTATTAGTTGGGTTATAATTCCGCTTCTGTCCCAATGTTATACTGTAAAAGTTTAATAACTTCAACGCCATTTCAAGCTGATCAAGAACTAACGTTAGCTAGTTAGCTATCTATCTAACGAGACGTACCTAGCTAGCGGTTAGCTAACGTTGAAGCTAAAGCTACACACCGTGCCCCTCACTAACATTAGTTAGCCAAACACAGCTTTCACTCACCCATCAAAATCCTCATTTGCTTTTTGCCAAAAATCCGTTCAAAGATTGACGAGATGGTGAGCCCCATAACTAGCCGTTGATGTTTCAATCTATGAAAGAAGTACTAATATTAGCCACGGTAGGCGCGACGTGTGATAGTTTTACACTGATCCGGTTACTCTAATTTCCACACAGGACTAGCTACTGCCGAGTGCCACGTCCGGGCCAACGTGGAATCCTCGACGTCATCAGTTTGAATCAACTTTATTAACACACGTTATATCTATAAACAAAGGGAATTAAAACTGCATGCGTTGTTTTTTTCCATAGACATTCAAGCTGTTTTATTAACACAATATACCCTGCGTCATTTTTGTTGTTGTTGTAGAAAAATGGAAAATGCTTGCAGTATTTATTTATTTTAGCTTAAAAAGTCGGTCTTCACCATACACCGTCAATATACAGTCTAAGGTCTTCACGCAGCAAAATGCAAGGCCGATTCATACCACTAGATGTCTCTGTAACACAGATTTTATCATATTTGAGCCTCTATGAATTATAAGAATTTGCTGTGAACCAGTCTCGCGTTGTCATACCTATGTTATGATCTCCACACATGGTTGCACGCGCTTGATGTTAACAGGTAATTTCAGAGCATGGTTCAGGGGAAGGGTAAAATCCATTAGTAGGCCTACCTAGGAAATTCCGTTTCACTACTTTTGACTATGTGAGTGTTTTCATTTCTTGTAAAACTGGAGGTATGTAAGACAAAGAATATTTCCCATTGCACCTGGGGATTCCCATTTAAAAGCGTTGCACCCATTGAGCACACACTCAAGGCAGGTGGAGTCAAAACAGCAGCATGTGACAAGGTGCAGACTTTTATAGAGCAGGTGTGCTTTTATAAGAAACCATATTTTCACGAAGGCCTGTTATGGAGACAGGTCATTTTGCTGTGCCCGAACAGATTGTGAGATATTGCGATATTTACCATGGAGCTCAATGGTACACTGAGGAAAGATCAGGTAGGCATTCATCATTTTCTGTGCATGAATACATTCATTGAAAATGTAATGAACTGATAGGAGGGAAATAATAGGTATATTTCTAATAACATGTTTTAATTCTCTTTCTTAGATTGATGTTCTCTCTACTGAGTACTTAGTGTTACTCACTCCCAGGTAATACGCATCCTCATACTTTTTCTCTTTTATGCTTGATATACTCATCATGTTATTTATTTACATCAGGAGTTTCTATAGCAACTAGATCATGGGATATAGACATTTTAAAATGGGTTGTACAGTAAGCCTATTATTTGACACGTAACAAGAGGAGGCCTTATGTTTTCTTTCTGAATTCTGAGTAGAAGCTCGCAGGATAGCTGTGTAAAACCTAAAAATGTCTTCACTGAACTCAGTTACCCTGCTGTTGTGTCTTTGTTGATGAGTCTCTCGGTTTCTTTCTTTTTCTTTTGCTTGAGAAAAAGGAATGAAAACAATAAGAGAGAGGACCAACCTGGTGCTGGGATGGGATTGCGGTTTAATTCACTTAGTTAGTTTCTGATGAGCCAAAAGGACGGTTATGATTGATTGTCTGTCGTTTTACAGCTTTCAATGCTGGTGTCACACATGTGTCTGAGATAAGTTGTCCTAGACACATAGTGTGTCTAGGACACACATAGTGTGTCTGGGACACACACAGTGTATCTAGGACAACTTATCTCAGACACAATAAAACAATCTTGGCTCAGGTTTAGCATTGATGTGACCATGAATTCACAACTTTGGGTTTCTAGTTTATTTTAAACCTTGTACACATTGTCAAGAAATGTACTAAAATGAATGCAGTGTTGATAACATTTTGCTACAGCCTCTATGGTGTTGTCTAATACTTACATATTTCTTATTAACTGCAGTGTGATTGGAAGTTTTTCTGTTCTGGTGGTTTCTACAGTGAGATGGAGGCATCTAAAAGAACAGGTGAGTAAGGTTCTATGTATTTATGTATGTGCATGCCTGTGTGTCTACTTTTGGTAGCCTGTGTACTATATGTTGTGTTTAATTAATATATTTCATATTTTTGATACTTTGTTGATTTTGTTTTGGTACAGCATTTTCCAGTGCAGGATATTTGTTAATTTTTGTTTTCTTATGCATCTCACAGATTTACAGCAACTTTCTTTTTGTGAATGTGCTTACAGGTGCTCCTCCTGGTGCAGCTCGCCCTGGCAGACCTCCTGGCTGCTCTGATCCTGATGTCCACCAGTGTCATGAACAAAATGAGCACTGACAACAGTGTAATCATCTGCCAATACAGCCTGCCACTGTCACTGGTGAGGAACAGTTACTTTCACTCTTTAAGACTGTGAAAAGGCTGCCTCTCTCCCTTTTTACAAGCCTATATTCCCAAAATTAATGATGTTTTTGTCTGCTTGAACCTTAATTTCAGTGTAATGTTTTAGTTTAATGATTTGGTTTCTGTACTACTTTATAATTTGACATGGGCCTGTTTAGTGGGTTTATGGGTTCGTAGTATTTTGCTATGATTCTGCCTGTGATGTGGGTGGTAGATTAACTGCTTACCTTCTTAATCAAGGAGAGAACATAGTGTACAGGTTTTTGCACATACCTGTATATGTATAAATAGTATGTTAAGGTTGTTCTTTCAGTTTAGCTCACCGAATAATCACCTGTGTAGGTGATAGGGTTCAATTAAGTGAGGAGAAAATAGAAAGGAGCAGCTTGCTGTGAGGTTGCCGTTTTCTCTCTTTTTGTATTTTACTTTAGATTTTTGTTTGTATTTGTAGGTTGAGAGAGGCTTGAATTAATACATGTACTATAAGTATCTGTAGTTTTCAGGATTGAAAACAATCTCAGTGACTGATCACATAACTGCACGATTTTCCCAGGACTGTAACTGAGACGTGTCACGTCTTTCTAGCAGTAAAATATGTCAAAACGTTGTGTTCTTTTTTGCATCTATTAAACAGAGTGGTTAGCAGTTTGCTGTGTCATGTTTTCACGTATGCAAATGTTTCTACATTGTTACCTCAGATTGATAGGTGATGTTAATAGTAGTTTTTAAGATTTAAAATGTTTCTGTAACTCTATTATAAACTGTATCAACCTAAATCTGACATTTTCTGAATTCACATTGTATTTTGCAGTGATGGGAGTTAAGGGCAGAGTAAATATTGATTTGAAAACAAACAGAAAATAATGTAATGTAGGAGCTAAAACACTGTTAATCCCTTTCATTCAGATCACATATGGAAACTGTTAGAAATATTTATTTAAAGCAAAGATAACTGTTTTAGTTTAGATTTTTGATAAAATGGAAGGGACCCTAAAATAAAAATAAATAATTTTATTGGTTGGTGTGTTGTTCTCAAAAAAATCCAGTTGGCCGTAAAACCCCAAACGAAACATTCTTCACACTAACTTTAAAACTGTATGGAGTACAAGGACATAATGTTAAGCTACAACATACGTGGAGCAGTTGGGACCCGGCATTTATGCAAACAAAAATGAGTACTTGTGGGAAGTAATAACTGATAAGATTGTGATCAGTTGACATTCTGCATCATGGTATATTGTGCTACGAAAATCTTTTATATTTCACAGTTGCATTTTGTGTTTGTCTGTTCTGTTTCAGACATTTTATTTTATTTCATTTTTGCTGGTGGTGGTTTACGCATGGAATTCAAAGAATGCAATCAAAGGGTGGAGAGCAAGATCCATTGAGGATGAGGGTGGACAGGTGAGGCGCCCACTGCATTTATTGGATTTCAGTGGTTATAATTTGTACAAAAACAGTCTAATTTAACTATTTATTTCTTCCTATCTGTCTGGTTAATAGAGTCGGTGTAGAAGGAAAATAGTCGCTATACCTGTATATGCCATTGTGTGGTGAGTTTGTTAACAGCATACATAATTTATGGATCCTAGTCCTAGAGCAAACAATTCAAATTCTGTATCTCTGTTGTCTAATATCACAGGTTGGTCCCCATTGCAATATATTTAGGATATGTGCTCACTCCCTTCATAAAAACCACTCCAATGATTCCAGTACCTGACAGAACATTGATTGTTCATAATGACAGCAAATACTGCACCAGGTGAGCACCCAAGCTTTATTATGAACTTCAAATAAGTTGCAGAACTGAATTCAGTTTGTTTTATGCTTTTTTGACGTTTTTGATTTTTCTTTTTTGCTCTCAGTTGCATTTTGTTCTTGCATGTCTGGAGTGATTCCTGCTCTGTTGCTGTGAGTATAAATCACATATTTCTTGTATAATTATTATCATTTTAGCCATTTTACTTTATTTGATTGGTATTGTTGCATGTTGTATTTTATTAAATAAGCATTTAGTTATAGTTTGTAGTGCATTAATGCTAACATGATTTTGTTTCTTTCCAGGAGAGAATTCATGACACTTTCATTAGAGTTGTTCTCTTCATCATTGTGATATCAGTGATGTTTTCTTGCTCTGTAAGTAAACACCATTCACATTATTTTAAGAGGAATTTAGACATATTGTCAGTAAAAGTTTTGTCTTGTGAATTCGCTTTGAACATCCATGCAAATATAGTTATGATTTATAATTTTACAGTGCTATCTCTAGCCTTGAATAATATATTTACATGGTTAAGCAAAATGTAATTTCTTTTTTTCAGGTCATTTATTATAAGGTTGGCAAATGGTATGAAAGACATGAGCAGGAAGGGCTTTTTCCTGTGGAGGGAGATGGACGTTCAAGAAGGAGATACAAAAGAGTGTTTTCTACTGGAAGAAATATGGTGATGGTCATCTTATTCTGCTGGACACCAGGTGCGCGCACACACACACACACACACACACACACACACACACACACACACACACACACACACACACACATTTCAAGCTAATGTAATACACTTTTTAAATTTAAAATCAACATCAGATTGATGCCTTATGTTTCTTCCTGCTGTAGCGCTTGTGCTCATTCTGCTGTCTACCCTGATGAATTGGACAAACATTGAACAGCGCAGCCTATTTGGCCTTTACATGCTACAGGTAAGTTTTAGAAGGATGTAATTTCAATTGAGGAAGTTAAAATATCATCTTTCGTTGAGTTGCAGGTTTTAGTATTAATTTGTTTATTTCAGGCTGCAAGCGTGTCCCTGCAAGGCTTTCTAAACAGTATGGTGTACGCCTGGAGACGGCCCAACTTCAGGGAGGCTGTTCTAGGGGAGAATACACCCCTGCTGGCACATGAGCACCTGCCCTTCTTTGATGAATCACTGAGGAACTCGTTGTGATTCATCTTTAGTCGTTTCTAAACACATTGAGAGACATTGTTGTGCTGCTGAAACAACACGCTGGCTGGAGAAAGACTGACTGCAAGCCTGCACAGTTCATGACTTCATGTCAATCTAGACTGAAAAACATAATATTTATAACAGATGAAAAATGCTCAGAGACTGATTTTTTTATGAATTGAACCAACTCATAGTTGTGTAATGTTTCGATTCAATTCAATTTTATTTATATTATCAATTCATAACAAGAGTTATCTCAAGACACTTTACAGATAGAGTAGGTCTAGACCACATTCTATAATTTACAAGGACAGTGTGACAGTGGCGAGGAAGAACTCCCTTTTAGGAAGAAACCTCTGACAGACCCAGGCTCTTGTTAGGTGGTGTCTGACGGGCCGGTTGGGGTTGAAAGGAATAGTGGCAATAACAGTCACAGTAAAAGATAATGGAACAGTGACTAAAAATAGTAGTTTGTAGTAGTTCAAGGCATAGCAGGGCACTGCACGACATTACAAGGCAGAGCAGAGCGTAGCAGGGCACCGCAGAGTGTAGCAGGATGTAACAGGGCATCGCAGGACGTGTAGCAAGACCACGGTGACAGCTGCAACCATGATTTTGGAGCCTTCCTGATCCAAGGAAACATGGTGGGGGAAAAAGAACATAAGGACTGCAGGGAATGACTCCCCAGAGCTAGGTTAGTAACAAGGATTTCTGGGACACGGAAACACACAAATGGAACGATAAAGGAGAGAGGAGCTCAGTGTGTCAAAGGAAGTCCCCCAGCAGTCTAAAACTATTACAGCCTGGTTGGGCTGTACTGCCCTTCCTCTCTCTAGTTTTATTATATTATTGATTATATGGTAGATGAATCTGACGACTATGACGCTGCATCTCATCACTCCCTAACTATAGGGTTTATCAAAGAGGAGAGTTTTAAGTTTTCTCTTAAATGTGGCGACAGTGTCTGCCCCCAAAACCCAGACCGGAAGCTGATTCCACAGGAGAGGAGCCTGATAGCTAAAGGCCCTGGCTCACATTTTACTTTTAGAGACTCTAGGAACCACAAGTAACTCTGAATTCTGGGAGTGTAGGGCTCTAGTGGGTCAATAAGGCACTAAGAGCTCTTCAAGATAAGATGGTGCTTGACCATTTAGAGCTTTGTATGACAGGAGAAGGATTTTTATAGTTCTTGTCAGAACACGCGCTGCAGCATTCTGGATCAGCTGGAGAGTCTTAAGGGACTTGAGACTCTACTAAGGGTATAGTAACATATTTGTTTGTAAAAAAAATAAATGAAGGGAGACAAATGGACCTTTGGATGAAGTGCAGAATTGTGTTGTATTTATACTGTGCTAAAAGTGCTATTAATATACTGTTTTATTAAAATTTAAAGTTGTCATAGAAAACAATGGAATTATTGTGGCTTGTGATTTTCATTTTGTTATGTTTTGTGACATGACGTTGCGGTTCAACCAATTTTTTTATTAATGACTGTTTGACTCACTTTTATTATTCCTATTACTCTGACTGTACATTAATTTCAGAGAGGAATGAGGAAAAACCTGTCAGGGTTACTTACTCTGCATTCGCTGTTGTGTCATATGAAGCATGTGTCACATGTAGAGTTCAGTCTGTGGAGCATTTTATGAGTTGGAACAGTGAGGAATGCTGAGTTGCTGCACACAAGAGAAGGAACATGATATCTGCTTTTTTCATGCCTGTGTGCAACCACAACTGTATCTCATAAAGAATATTGTGTGGTTGTGTAACTGAGGGCACACATGAGGCATATATAGTAGTTCACAAACAGACAGACACACACACAGGTACAACAATCAGTACACTCTCATGTTAGAGTATCTTAAACGCCATGTTAATGTTTAAGCATGTGTGTCAGTCTCTGAGGTGAACTCCCTGTTAATGGTTGACAGACTGCAGGCCAACCGGTTGTTGTTTGAATAAGTGATTACTGGACTTACTCATTTATCTATTGTACTGTAAAATCAACTTGATGTATATTTTCTTTGCTGAAGACCACACAGTCATCTACATGCTGTTGACGTATTTAAATGTAAATGTAAGGGTTATACATAACACAGGGTTTTTATTAATCTAACAAATGGAGCACAGTGTAAATTTGTTCAGGGAGACTTCTAAACTTAATCACTTTTCTCTCTCTAAACTCAACAACTGTTAGAGGTATTCGCTTTTATTTTTATTTTATTTTATTTTAACCAATCCATTTTATGATGTGCCCCAGATATTTTACACATTCCTGTAATAAAAATAAAGACTGGGCACCACAATGTTACTGAAAAAGCAGTCACACTCAGCAGATATGCAGGACCTGGGAAAGACAGACTTGATAAATATTCTTCCCTTTAATATGAGGCAAAGTTATGGCTTTTGGGCAGAACAGTGACACTCATAACATGTGTACACTATTTGTCAGCTGTTTGTTCAAACAGCCTTTTTATTGTTTTGGTAATGTGTATAAAGTAGCCAACCAGTAACCAAACCTTTTATTATCATATTCATTATTTTTTAGCATGACAGGGCTCACTGGCATATATGTACTGACAGGACTGCATGTTCATATTTGTCTGTATATGCATAGTTGCTCAATGAATTATCTGCCCAGTGAATTTTCTGAATATGATAAATGAACCCCACAGAGTTGCTGACTAAACTGCATGCCTGTGGCTTAGAAATTTCTAACTTTCGAAATGTGTTCCATCCTCCAGCTCTAAGGTTACTGAAGTAGTTTGCTACACTGGCACACTGTTTTCTGAATACAGTGTACAAAACAATTTTCACATTATATGATTCTCATCAAAAACATCATTGGGATACAACATTTACAAAGCAGTCTATTATAGCTATCTGTAGGCCTACGCTATGCACATGCTCATTTGTGGTCCTATATTTTGAGTAAAAACATACTAGAGACTGATCTCGAATCAGTTACTTAACCTTACTGGCACTGACACCTTTTTTGTTTTTTTACGAGCCACGATAGCAACGGCATTATTGTTTTGACCTTGTGAGTCTGTGGGTGTGCATCATCATGGCATAACGTGGTCCTGAGATTTTTACTGTAGCGGGAACGACCACAGAGATAATTTTGTGTACTAGGTGCCAGGTGTTTCTATTAATGATGGTCTGTGGATAGATTTTGTCACAGTGATGGCGTTGCAACCTTGCAAGATGCAGTTACGAAACTTTACAGGTGTGTAGCTGAGATAAAAATGAAGGCAGTGCTTGAAGATGGTTGTGGAAGTAGGGGGAGGGGCCATTGCTACTCCACTTTACGGCCCTGGTCCGATTTGTTGTTGTGATTGTTCTGTTCCCTTAGCAAGATGGTCTAGCATATAGTTTTTCTCTAGACAAGTTGACACCAATCAATCATATTCAGTGTCTACAGTAAAAAAAAGAAAATGAAACACACTGTTCAAGGATATGCTGTAAATGGCAAATTGTTTGGGACTTATCGTGGTTATACAACTTTATAAGGGAAGTTCCAACTAGCATACCTGTGTGGCACACCTTCTAGAATATTTCTGAACACACACACACACACACACACACACACACACACACACACACACACACACACACACACACACACTACCATTGGCCTCCTGGGAAGGAGGCCAATGGTAGTGTCACTGTGTAGTGTCACTGTGGAGTGTCACTGTGACAGCCTGACTGCTGATGGTAATCTTATATCTCTTTATTATCTCTATATCAAAGGCAAGATGATACTTTTCCTTAACCAATGGTGCAGAAATGTACATATGTATCCTTAAATACAGGTAATTACAGAACTGACAGTTGACTCTTACATTGTTTGCTTTAAATGTAATCACACTTCCTCTTAAAACATTCTTTCAGAACCTAAACACTGATTGAAAGCATATTTCAACAACATCTATTACCTTCACAGTAAAATGTATTTAGAAAAATACAACAAGAACAATACACTGCAATATCATCTGTCTTCACTTTTACACTGATCACAAATACAATATCAACTCCCTGTCAGCTGTCAGTGTTCGGGCAGAGTTGGCAGCGCTTTCTAACAGACCCTTTGTTTCCCAACCTCGCTGTAAATGAGGCAAAAAAAAGAAGAGAAGTCCTGGATTGCTTCTTTTTAATCATTGTTAATATAAAGAAGGTAAGTGAGACACATCTGCCCTGTGGTGTTAAATGTCTCCCCTCATCTGTAAATGTGCAGAGTTCTGTCCCCAAAGTAGTTACAGTACCAACCTTGTCTTTTCATTTCAGAAGTCCATGGACAAGGATCTTTGCTGGGCCATTTCATAGTTCCCTCTTCGGCTTCCTGCTCTGCGGACATACACATCATACCTTTTATCTTCGTCCTCCTCTTCATCCTCTTCCATCACTCTATCCTGCCTCCCCAACACTCTATCCCCCATACCATGATGACCCTGCATTCGGACTGGTTTCATACTAGGCCAGCTCTTCTTCCGCGCACTGCTGTTCAAGTCCCTGATGGGCGGTAAGACGCTTTGGAAGTTCCCTCTGAAAGGGGGAAGCTCCATGGATCCCCTACCCATGCCATGTTCAACTTGACTGGCTTTAATGGAGTTGACAGAAGCCTGAGAGCCACAGTGATGTTCGTGAATGCAGCGGGAGCTTGATGAGGATCTCCTGAATGCCTGCAGGGACTGGAGTTCCTCTGATAACTCCCCGAGGTCCCCAGACATCTCCTAAAAAGTATAAAATTGTTACATAAAAGAAAATCACCATGTACAGCTAATAATGCATCAAAGTAATCAAACTAACCTTGTCTCTGAGAGTAAAGAGTTCATAATGTGGAGGGTCAAACACCTCCTGGAAGTCTCCCCGGTGGAACAGGTTATTCTTACGTACCAACACCTAACCAACACCAAATTATGATTGAACACACTCGATAAATTGGCAATTTCTATTCCAATTTTTTGTGGAACGACACTAAAAAATTATCTTGTGACTATTACCTTCTTTCGTGGCTGTTTGACTTGCACCAGAATGGAGATGATGAGGAGCAGTAACACCACACCCGTAGACACACAGATTATTGTCCCATGAGTCTTTGTGATATGGTGAAAAATACTTTTGCTCTTTTTCTCTGGATGAAGGATATGGAGAGAGTGACAAACAGATGACATGTAATGGACATTTACAGGCACAGAGAGTATATCAGTCTATAACTTGTTGCCATTCCCATTAGCACAGTCTGTATCTACGGTTGCCAAGAACATTTCAGAACCTTCACTAAAAGCCAGTTTCACTGATAAACAGCCATCTCAATCATTTGAGGTGCTTAAGTGCGTAAGACCGCCAAAATGCAAGGTCTTTTAGTTGGAAAGGCATTAAAGATGATGAGATCATTGTTTTCCAGCCAAGAAGACATTTTTAATGAATATTTTGTCCTGCCCAACATTTACCAATATGCACTGCATACGGGGGGGCTGTGTGACTGTCTATTTTGTAGAATTAGAGCCACAAATCCTCAAGGAGGCTCAATCTGACAAAACCGAGCCTAACCTGACATTAATTATATTACACAACGCAACATAACTCATTGTAATACGGCCCAGCAAAGAAGATTTTCTAAAAGAAGAATTACAAAGAACTTTAGCACAACTGGAGTACCTTTGCAGTTGCCTTCATCCCAGGGAAAGACACAGTTTTGTATGCCATTGCACACCAGAGAAGTGTTGATGCACATGTTACTGTGACAAAAGAATGCACTGCTTGAACAGGGTGCTGAAACACAAACACATGTGTATAAGTATGTGATGCAACATGCTGACATAGCAACCAAAGCCATTACGTAACAGTGAGAGAAAATTCTTGTAATTCTTGACCAAAGTTGTGTAACTGTGATTCCATTTATAAAGTGCTCACTGACTTTTTCTCTTTTCCAGAGAATACATGGAAACTCAGCATTCTTGATACATGCATTTTCCACAAGAGCTACCAAGATGATTTAACTAAAAAGCTGCAGTATTTAATAGAAACCACATGAGGGTGCTGCTATAAATTGGTTTGCAATCATACATCCAATCCACATACTTTGCTTGCCCTGTCAACTGTAGAAAGTAAACAAAAGGGGCAATGGTCAAATTGTCAAATGACACAAGTTAAGTATAATCTGAGGGACAAACTCACGGTCTGCAAAAGAAGTGAACAGCATCCGGAAGCGGCTGAGACGGCTTGTCTCATCAGCCCACATTCTCACTACTCCCACACCGGTGTCCAGCATGACGTCATTAGCTACTGTGCTACAAAACTTGGCCTGCAAGAAACCACACACCGATTTCTCGTACAGTTTTGGATGTGTAGTCTCATTGAGGCCAAGGTCTGTAAAACAATTGCTACATATATAATTCAAACATCATAATAAAAGGAGCATGTATGAGAAGTAAAGAAAGATAAACCCTGTTGTGTAGCAGAAGGAGAGAAAAACTTAAGAGTATAAATGTGATACAATGTGCAACAAATTAAAGTACATCTTATGAAGGGGCTTTCATTTTACAGGCTGGATTAACTGTATATTAGTATAGACATATCATACAACATTTTACCTTTAGATCCTCAATGGCATTACTGCCATCATAAACAGCCACAAAGTTCTTCTTACAATCATTTGAGTTTTCCATCTGGTATTCCAAGAATCGCAGGTAAATCTGGAATAAGCAACAACAACGGATATTTTGTACATGTTGTTAATTTTTTAATGCACTACAGTGTATTTTGCTTATCTTTAAGAGTACACGTTTGAAAGCATTGCATTAAAGGATCAAATATAAATCATATTGTGCCAGCTTTATTGTATACATGTACGTATGTACACTGTTGGATTATCAATGTATATGTTTGCATTATACTGCATGTGCACATATGTCACCCTGTGGGTATACTGTCAGGGAATGCTTGATAATAAAAAGGGTAGAGCGCATTTATCTAGGTTTTTTTTTATACTGAATAGTAATAAAATAAATAAAATCCACATAGTTTGTCTTC
This sequence comes from Percina caprodes, assembly GCA_013375575.1. Classification (NCBI taxonomy): domain Eukaryota; kingdom Metazoa; phylum Chordata; class Actinopteri; order Perciformes; family Percidae; genus Percina; species Percina caprodes. The sequence continues at coordinate 7,492,396 of JABXJD010000001.1, forward strand.
ATGATTATGTAAAGGATATTTTACAAACACATCACAACATACTGTATGTGGAGGAGATTTGTGTCCAATGAATCACTCCCCCTCTTGTCAACTTGTGGAGAAGTATTTCTTTAAATCTCTTCTTAACTCTTACCTTTATTATACTTTTTCCTAATATGACCATCCAGTTATCACTAATATGAATAATGGTAGGAAATAAAGCTTATTCTGATTTTGTGCATTAGATAACGGGCAAAAATGCTATACCATACCCTGTTGTTTGTTGGTGCTCTTATAGTCCAGATGCAGTCCAATGCCTGGTCCGTCCTCACTTTATATTCCTCCTCCACCTGACTGGAACGGATCAATCCGTCAGCCCCAGACAGCTCAAACTGACAATCTGACGCATGGACAATGACAAGAAGCAGATTAGAGGAAAACAAACACATATTAATGTACAAATGAATTATTTGGGTAGGCTGAGCTGTGTAGTACTACCTGGGATGGGGTTTAAGAGTCCTCCCACATGCAGATGAAATTCAGGATCTTTGGAGGGAAATCATAAGGACAGATATTACACAATGAGAGGCATCATCAGTGGAAGAACAGATATTTGAATACAGTGTTCAGAGACATTTTTGCTCAAAGCACTATTTGAGAAGACCGGATGTACAATGAATGAGTACCAGGATGGTGCAATGACAACATTGCCATGCAGGGATTAATCACCTGCAGTAAAGCTGTACCGGACCTGGAAGCCAATCCCCTCTAGCTCTTCATCACTGAAAAAGCGGATCCACATGAAGCGTCCGCTAGAGAGAACGAGTCCGGGACTGGCTGAGCCACAGAAGCGATTGATGAGTGGTGAGAAGCTGAAGGGACCATCTCTCACCTCAATGTGGTCAAAACGACACTCAAATGATGCTTCGATATAGAAGGTCTGATCGAACAGCAGCTCTATCCTCTGGCGGGGCAGGGCTGAGGGAGGCAGAGCAGTGTGTCACATCTACTGCCACAGAGGTGATTCAGGGTTATAACCAGAGAATGGACGTTGCTGGAAAAGATATTCTCTCCTTTCAAATTCCTAACCAAGAATTACTGTAGGCCAGGACTGTTTTGTGGGCTCAGTAGCAATTATAGAGAAACTCCTTGGTGAGCAAGCTAATAAGGAATGCTCCGTGAATTTGTTTTTGCCTGCAAGCTTGTGGGGAAAACCTCAGCACTGGTTAGATATTGTCAGTACTCAAACACACTTTAAAAGAGAATATTGTTTCTAAAATAATATTAATAATCCTTAAATCATGATAATCCAAACACCATGTGTGACCAATTTAGGATGAGCAACGCAAAAGGAAATACCAACAACAGATTGTTACAAATATAAGTGTTATTTTCAGATTCCCTTTAATTTCGATCAGAGGAGTCTGACCTAATTTAAAGTCAAAATCTGCATCACATAAACTTGAATATAAGCTCAAATTCGTTGCCCAGCAGTGACATTAGGGACATTATTAGGCTCAGGGGCAAGTTGTTGGTTACCTTCCAGTACATACAGGCACTCCTTGTTGGGAGGGTATGTTTTTGGGTAGTTTGGGGAGCTGAAGGAGCCACCGTCTGTGTTTCGTACCCAGTTCCCACAGTGATGAGATTGCTGCGGCCGTTGAGAGGGTCTAAGTCCTTTTGATCCTGCAACTCCATCTGTATGTATATTTAATTATGGTGCATCATGGTACAATTTGAAGACAATTGAAGGCAACTGTATAGATAATTGTGAAAAAAAACATCAGTGAGCTTTAATACAATGTGTCTTTATTTAATATAGCCCATCTCTTAAAGGAGTGCAGTGAATGCATCAATCTTACAGTACCTTTAGTGTTTTGTGCCAGAGCAAATCCCTCCTCAATGAACAGGATAAATACCCACACTGTAAAAGAAGCAGGCAGTGTGAAAGGAAAAGTCCAATCAAGGAATAAAGGAAACAGGAGCTTAGCAGGATTTCTGTGTCTGTTTGTTGTCAGTGCACTGAGCTGAATCCCTGAATGTATATAACAGGTCAGCTGAGTGGAGTTCAAAAGGTTGGGTAAGGATGCGGTGCTTCCACCATCTGCTTGCTTAACTCTTCCTCCTATTTTTACATCCTCCCTTTCCTTTTTCCCCCTATGGTTTATATGTAACACAGAGGACGAGAACTGTTGACAATCTGCTGTGCGTCATACTGTCCAAGGACTTCTTACAGAAAAAAGTCTGTGTCATGGAGTCATATATTATGCCACATTTGTATATATTAAAGGTCCCATGACATGGTGCTCTTTGGATGCTTTTATATAGACCTTAGTGGCCCCCTAATACCATATCTGAAGTCTCTTTACCAAAATTTAGCCTTGGTGCAGAATTACAGCGACTAGAGCCAGTCCCACAATGAGCTTTCCTTAGTATGTGCCATTTTTCTAAGTTTGTAGCTTTTGAGGAGGGGGCAAGGTGGAAGCTGGGGTTGTGGCCTTGACCAACTGCCACTTTTCTCGTTTGAAAGCCATGATGTTTCTTTCTCATGGGTGGGCCAAATTTTCTGGGTGGGCAGAGCAGAGAAAGGGAAGGTAACCTTGCCCCCTATGACCTCATAAGGGGCAAGATTCCAGATTGGCTCATCTGAGCTTTCACTTTCTCAAAGGCAGAGCAGGATACCCAGGGCTCGGTTTACACCTCATATTTATATTTATGTTAAAAAACCTTATGAAGTGAAATGTTCATGCCATGGGACCTTTAAATAAAATTGACATACACAGAGTCTTATAGCCCAAGGCCACCAGACCACTAAAATTTAGTTTTGAGTTTACGCCAAAGTAATGTGTTGACATGTTGCTGTGAATGTCCACTCACAAACTGCAAGACACACAACAGCAGTTATCATGTAGGCTGAATGTTTATTTTATGAGGCTGAGAGTTTGAAGGAACTAGTTTGAAACTTTTAAGACATTTTCCGAACCATTACTAATGTCTGTTTTCTGCATCTCTCACATAGGCATCTAAAACATGTAATATGTATAAACAAAACAGACTTCCAAACCACATAGCCTACTGTAACAATGTATTCTTTAAATTAACTGATGGCAAAAATGACTACACTCCAGCTGACTGACATGCCACTTACCGGAAGAATTGTGTTTTTGTTCATTGAACAAATCTATACCACTTCCACAGAGACCATATTCTCTGTGTGTGTGTGTGTGTGTGTGTGTGTGTGTGTGTGTGTGTGTGTGTGTGTGTGTGTGTGTGTGTGTGTGTGTGCGCGCGTGTGTGTGTGTGTGTGTGTGCGCGTGTGTGTGTGGAGGAGGAACTGAGGCAGCAGCAGCCTAAATCCTCCTGTCCAGGCACAGAGCCATTTCTTATACTATCAATGGAGTCATAACATGCTGATGCGTAAGGCAAAAGAGAGTTCCTCCTTCTGACTTCCTCTTAATGTCTTCCTCTTAATGTCTTTCTTGTAAAATGTGGCTTTACTTTTATACCAAAGTGCATAGAGTGCAAGTGGGGAGCTGTTACTTCAGCACCATAAAGCGTTACACCGGAGAACATTTCAACACACAGAGATTAGTTTGGCGTTTTCTCGTTTTTTTAAAAGTGTCTCCAGGATGTAAAAAAAAAAATCCCTGCACGTACTTTTTCCCATACAGCATCATTGTGATGTCATTGTTATCATGTGTTTACTTTGTGCACAACATACAGATTGCAGAACAACATACACAAATGTGTCAAGAGTCTGCCATGAGCACGACATCTTGGAAATGGATTATCAAAGATTACAAACTCCCGCCTGTCTCTCTATAAAGCATGAAAATATGGATCGTTCCACTCACCTGCATGCATCCTCTCAACTGTCCGTTTTCTGGGGTTTGATTTCGAACCAACTGTACATCCCTCCGTCAATGGTATGGATTAGCGAATGTTACAAAATCCAACTTTCACCTTTTTATCCTAGTATTAATAGTCAAGATGGGAGAAGCTTCTGGGGCAAAAGGAGCTGATGAACTTCTGACTCATCATCAGCATTATAGAATGAGGAAAAAAAAGTAAGATGAGGACAATTTTTCAGAGCAAAGACACAGTTCTTACAGAGCTCATGTCTGTGGCCTACCAGTCTGAGACTGATACTCCTCTCAAATACACGGAGGATCTGTCTGCGGCTGCTCGCGGTTTTAAGATTGGGTTTAGTTGGCGCGAGAAGGGGGAAGAGCCGCTTGCGCATGTGCACCATCATCCACGAGTAGCCTAATAAACGATGTGATAATCCTCTCACAGCCTGCGCAATGATATATTACTTTAAGAATTCCCATATTTAAAAATGTAATGAAAATAGTATGAAACAGCTAGTGTCCAGAAAGCAAATGGACGCGCGCACACACACACACACACACACACACACACACACACACACACACACACACACACACACACACACACACACACACACACACACACACCAACTACTGTGCTTAAATCAGTCACACATAAATTCCTGTGCATTGCTATTTCAAGAGGCAAAGCAGGGCACATTCCCCGTTGTCTTCTATTTTCATTTTTCTTGAAGGACACATGGCGCCCAAAGCCTAAAAAAAGCTGGCTAGAGCTGCAGGAAGATGAAAATGGAAGCCAAGACTTGATGGGATGGAGATTTTCCTTTGTCGTGTTGCCATTAACAGCCCAACCTGTCACCAGGTCCACTGGCAGATTTGTGCCTCTTTAGCTGATTGCAACCACTTTAAATCAGCAACTTTAACAGATAGCCTATGGACATTTTTTTATTAATTTAACTTTTTTTTAATTTTAACTTTTTTTTCAGGTAAGTCGATTGAGAACAAATTCTCATTTGCAACGACCCACCTTTCACATTCACACAGTTGCACATACACACCTGGAAGCTGCCCAGTACAACCACAGTCTGAGCTGCTTGCCACTGAGCAGCGCCACAGCGGCTGCGGTTAAGAGCCTTGCTCAAGGGCACCTCAGCGGTAGTTATGATCATTTTCCCCACCCAGGTTTTGTTTTTTTTATTTGCCACGTTCTTTGATTTTATTTTATTTGACACGTTCTCATGTCCCAGCATGCTGTTTGTAATTGTTTGTAATCTTGAAATAAAAATATTTGCTCACAAAAAAATGTATCTAGTCAAGTGTAAAGTGTACTAAAATAAGGTACAACAACCTAAAACTAGCACAGCTATTCTTAGTTAGCCTACATTTTACCACTACCAGCTACTCACACAAGCAGCAGATTTAGCTTTCTTCAATTATGTAGATTATTTATGTATGTTGGACAATTCTATTTATTTGTATTATATATTTCTGATGCTCATGATCTTATTTCCTTTCCTGCTCCTTTGAATTTCTGTTTCTCATGTAAAAACAAATATAAGCCTGACAAAAGAACAACAGCAACCATCAAACTTCACAAAAAAGTAATACACATCCTATCAGAAAGCCTAGAACGCCCAGAAGCCATGTTTTCAAAGTCTCCAAGGCTGTCATTATTTAATAAGGTGGAACCAATTTTTCTTCAGCAGTAACAGCTGAGGTGATTTAACAAAATGTACAATATGCGCGATCATAAATCATACTATTCCCTTGTGATTGATAATCAAGTGAAAGTGTCTCTGAGATGCATAAATAATTTATTTCCTGGAGTGCTGTTTGGTTTGTAAGGACTGCTGAGACACAGCATCATCCTGAGCCGTGTGACATTTGAACTGCAGCGGAGAAAGAAGAAGCCTCTATGAATACAGCTGTTACAGATGACCAGAGGCCACAGCTGTCGGCCATCACTGTTTGTTACTGTCTGTCTGTTTGTCTCTCACTCATCCAGTAACTCTTAAACACAAATTCAAACTGGCAAAATGAGACACCTTTGTTTACTGCACATCAAAAGTGCCAAAATCTGCATATGTTGCCATGACAACCATGCTGGTGTCTTGCCTCCTTCTTTTAAGGCAATCAGGGACCTAGAAAGCAGATGCTTTAGGGGGTTTAACAGATACAGGGATCAAAGTGAAACAAAAGACTAAATATGTTAACTGTGCTGCTGCTGCTGCTGCTACTAAAGGGAACGCTTTGTGTTACAATAACCTAAAGCTTATTGAAAATTTATTTTTTAATACACTGTGAGTAGTTGTAGGCCTAATGTTGGTAAAGCTTTTGTAATTTGAGGTGTCCTTGAGGTCTTTTATTTGCTTTCACTATCAATGCACATCACTGCAACCCTGTCTCTCATGTGCTGGATGTGTGTGGGCTCTCTCTGTAAGAACTATTCAACAAGCTAATAAATGATATGAACGTAATGTTTCCAACAAAACTAAACTGCCTGAGTCTACATGTATTGAATGAAAACAAGTTGCCATGTTAGTGAAATGCAACTGAAGCTTTGAAGGAAACTATCATAATTACCTTCGGAAAAACATTTCATCTCATCTCAAAAACTGTACACAACTGTACAGTGAAACATTACTTCAATGCCAGTCAACAAATTCTCATTTAATCATCAAAAGCACTAACATTTATTTCTCAAGCAGCAGACTTGTGTATTACTGTACATGTAAGTCAACTGTAATGTGAGGATAATCAGACATTTTTTGTAATGTCAAAACCTTTTTTGGCAACCACCAAAAGAGCGCAGAACCAAAAAACTGGAACTGAGGTTAATGAATCCCAAATTGTTCACGATTATAATTAGCATTTTGATTGGAGTCTTAAGCAGGCAAGTGGTATTTCTTATTAGTGTGTCCTTTTGGATGAAATTAGCATCTATTAGCATTTAATTTGGCAGAATCTACGGTTGAGTGAGCCAGGTGACATGAGTGAAATCAACTTTACATTCTTTCTTTCTTTTTTCTTATTGTGAAAGGACAAGGTCATGCATTGAAAATAATTGAAAATGTCTGGAAAAAAACGATCTTTTGAGGAAAGGGTCATCTTTACGGTCAGGGATTACACAGCAGGACATTTCAGGCAGTTCAACAGCAACGTGTAACAAAAGGGTCAAGAGGTCCCAGGTGCTCTTTCCCAATCACACTTCCCTAGTAATACACTATCTGGTCGTGCTTTGAATCCATGCCACTGTTGCTCGATCTGCTCGGTGCAGGAAAAAACAAGAGATTGGTGAATTTAGAAGAAAAGCACTTTTATCAGCTTCCAAGGAAAAGTCATTAGGTTACTACAAGCCTGTGACCTACAAGTCCCAACTTTAATAGGGTGGAACAGATTACTGTGTCCCAGTGACTTCTCAGTTATCATCACATTGATTTGTCTGTGTTTTGTTTTTTTTGCAGCAGATTGTGTTGCCTTTGCTATGGGCATTTGATGTCACAACTGTAGATTATGTCATAACTAATCACCCTGATGCACATCCCACTGTGTTAAATCCTACACTTAGCTGAGGAGGCAAAAACAGGTAATAATCTAGTGGAGCAATGAAAGCCTTTACTTTGATGTACCAACAGCTTGGCTTTTTCTTTAAGGTACCAAAGACAGTTCATCAAAAACATTATCTACACAGAATTTTGACTTGAAATGTAATAATCCTCATGGATGTTTCTTAGTCAGCTTAAGTTTCAAAGCCAGACTGTCGCAGAAGCTCCAGTCAATAAGCGTTGACAGAAATATCCCATTCCTGGGCAGATTTAGACTTATGCGATATCATGGAGCAGGAAGAGTGGATGCAAAACTCAACTCTTATCTCTGGCACATATGACAACAGATTATATGGAGAAAGACAGAAAAATGACCTCATTAGACAAATGTCAGAAAAAAAACTATCATAAGCCATCAAAACAATGCAAATGATTCATTAAATTTAAATATTTGAAGTCACTAGCTCCCTATTTAAATTTCACCTTAATCCTGTGTTTTTGGTTAATTTATATCTCTTATTCTATTCTGTTTATGCTCAGCCCCAGCTCCCATGAAGTGCTGCATCTCTTCTGTATTATTATAAATCTCTATGGTTTGTTGTGTGTGATGTCTACCTGATATCTTCTAAGACCAATTCATCAGAAGCTTCACAGGAAAACACATACACACGCACACGCACAAGCACGCACACACACACACACACACACACACACACACACACACACACACACACACACACACACACACACACACACACACACACACACAGTTTTACAGAAATCCTTTGTGTCATGCCTCTAGATGCAAAATAATTTGCTCACTTTGCTCCCTTTAGTATTTTGTTCGTTTTGAGATCAAAACTCAACCAAGCATCCTGTTGCAAATGAATTTTTTGAGTGGCGATACGCTCTTTTGTTAATCAGGTCCCATATGTCAACTGAGAATTTGCTCCCTAAAGCATTTTCCTTATTTTCAAAGATGTGAAGTAAACCAGGAGTGTATTTGTGTCACAAAGAAACATTTTTAATAGGTCTAATAGGAACAATTAAGTACATCAAACACATCTGCAGTTTGCACATCAACAATGTACATAAACCATAGACTGTTACTGTTACAGTATATGACATAAACACACTGAATGAGTGCTGAAAGATTGGGCTTTGTGTCTTTGAACATGATTTTATACTGGCAAGGCTCCCATGTGTTTTGCAGCAAACACAACTGTAATAATGACTTCCTCTTTTCCTCAGGTATCAGGCTGTGTGTGTAAAGTCAGACATTTTGAAGTTGTTTGTGTGTCCTTATAATATTGTCCTGGTTAACATAATGAGATTATATATTATGTCTCTGCCAACAGATGACATCCCTTCCTGACCATTTAAATATCTTCGTTCAATTTAAAGATTCTGCTTTTCCTAAATCTTGCTCTCTTATGCCATGTTTCTGGGCCAGATGGCCATTTGTTATGACCTTAACTCAAAGCAGGGTTAAGCCTAAAATGACAACTAGAAGTCTGGTTCTCATCAATTAAGCTCAAGAGGTGGCCATGAAAAACAAAAAGACAAATGACAGACTGACCTTTGCTGATCAAGTTGTTTATGACCAATCCAACTACAACAATAGCTTCTCAATAAACCATAATCCACATTATGCTCCATTCAAACTGTAGGCAAAATGTAATTATGGGTCAGTGCGTTCTGAAATATAAAAAATGAGGCTTATTACAATATTTATCTTATAACAATCCTGACATAAACATCAAATAAATGGCAAACAAAACCACAGTGCTGATGCTCTCGTGTCAGTAAATTCAAAACATTTTGGCCATGTTCAACACACAAATTCAGCAGCAAGTCAAGTAAAGCGGTGACAAGCTTTACTCCATCAGCAAACAGAAATCTTCTTAGCACGGCTTGATCTGTGGATGTGGCAGGAGGCCTGGAGGAGGATGAGTTCAATGCTACTTTAGGTTCTTCATATATTTTAATGTCAACTTTTATTGTTAATGTTTAAATACTTTTTTATAATTCATTTTATTATTTTAACAACAATGGTAATGAGCTAATGATAATAAGTTAAAGAAATATATTTCTCTTAAGAGATGGGTTGTATTGCAAGATAATTGTTTAAGACCCTCATAGGGTGGGTGTTTCACTGGAGACCAACTCATTCTGAATTTTTCAGTTTCCAGCGATGTTATATAAAAAGAAAATGCTATATCAATTTCAAAATATAGGTCAGTAATACAGTTATTTAAAAAAAAAAAATGCCTCTGTTGACATCTGTTGTAAATTACAATAATATGGTGGGAGATTTTGAGGATTTCTTTTTCATTTGATACCAGTTCAGCCCTCTGATTAATTGTCATTCCTAAAATGCGCTGAACTTGAGCGCTTTAGGGGAAATGACATTGTGCCTGCATCTGGCTGTTAACATTCTCTTTGCCTTGAGGTTTTTTCCCCTCCCATTCCCCCCACTTTTTTAATTTAGTCAAATATACAAAGCTGGTATTTGCAATCAAGGCCTAAGCACTTCGGAAGGGGATTTAGAGAGATAATTAAAAGGCTGAGTGGGTGAAGGCAGCTTTGAAACAAAGTGTCAGAAAGTGAGAGTCTGATACAAGGTTGTTGGAACACCAGAGATTGAAAAAGGGACACAAAAAGGACAGAGAGAGAGAGAGGAAAAAAGGGAAAAGTGAGAAAAACCAGACTAGCATGGATTATGTTGCTTTCGGCCAGTAAGAATAAGGCACACAGGGTTAGAAGCCATTGTGCTTCAGTATGTAGGCACATGTATGTATTCAGTATGTAGTGCATTTAAAAAAAAAAAAATCAATCAATTATATAATTCTTCTTATTATTGGGAGATTAAAAAGTGGTGCTGATGATGAAATAGATTTTACTTTAAAGCAAGTGTTGTTTTATGTTACTGACACGAAGATGCCAGTTAAAGTATGTGAGGAACAGCAATAAGTACCAAAATATTTAACCACAAGCTACCGCAAATGTGGATGAAGAACAGAAAGGCCAGGGTGAGCAATATGGATTTGGATGATCAGACTTTACAACACAGTTTTAATTACACAGCACACTACTGCATCCCTGATGAATTTCCAACAACAATAAACTGTACAGTGTGTGTGTATGTGTTTGTGTTTATGTTTATGTAAGTTTGCTGGTACATTTGCAGAAGATGGAAGTGTATGAGAGAGAGAGAGAGAGAGAGAGAGAGAGAGAGAGAGAGAGAGAGAGAGATTTGGAAATCATAGTTGAACAACCTGTGATTCTATAATAGCGGTAGGCTGCATTTTCTGATTCACATCTGAGGACCCATATAAACCAAACTTACTTTAACAAAATGTCTTATTATAAGACAGTCTTTGCCTAATTGTTCACATTCAATTGTTTAAGTATTAGCATAACTAGGCTATTTTTATGTGAGTGCTTTAGAAACCTCCTAAACATATACCAATAAGTTAAATAGGATGCATTGTTATAGATAACAAACAGGTATAACAATGTCAACCCTTAAAAACAACAACTGAAGAGCTTTAATAATAATCACAATAGGCCTACATGTATCTAGGCATAGCCTATAGCACGTTTTAAAACAGATGTTACAGTGCTTAACAAGACAGATAAATGAGGTCAAAGTAAAATTCTCCTAATGGACGGACTTTGGAACTAGTGCGACACAGTAGCCTACCCAGGTAAATGTAAACAAATAGGAATTGTTTTATTAAAAACAATGCTTTTTTGTGAATCATATTTTCAAGGTAGCACGGTGTTTTGTGGCGCATTTAGCACCTTGTCCGCTAAGTGGCGCTAAAGCTAAAGACTCAATCAGCCATTGTAGTCTCGTCACGTGATTTTGACAATTCCGCTTCACTAAATGGTGGATAATACGGATAATACAATTCTCCATACCAACTGACTGATAATAGCTGTTTTGTACAGATGTACAAATGACGTTAAGTTTTAAAATGTAACGCTAACATGTCAGAAAGGCACCACCGGGTGCTGCCGCCATGGATGGCGAAGAAGGAAGACAACGTGAAAAAGGAGCCGCTGAAGAGCAGGAGAAGACAGAAAACTACACGGTAGTAAATAAAATACCAAGACAAAGCCTCGGTTTTATGCTTCAGTTAAAGCTCCTTAAGTAATTTTGACTAACACATATGCGCGGCTGTGTTTTCAGGGCTGCTTTCTACTGTATGAACGAGAAAGAGCTGCTAGAGGCAGCTGTTTCATATCTTTCCGACCCTGCCTGCGCGGACGTTGATCTCCTGACTGACCAAAAGGTGGCGCTGTTTGTCTCTTCTTCAACGTTTGAATTGAAAGCCTATCAAAATGAAAACATCCAAATGCTATTCACAATGTTTAGATTATATAAAACAATCAAACGTTTAAAATAAATGCATAATATGATCCAAAATTATATTTGGATCATGGTACAGGTTATTGCTTTTTCAAGTAGCCTATGTCCTATATAGAACTGTGTAATTCATGAATGATTTACCTCCTCACACAGGTTGAAGACAAGGCAGTAGATACTCCTGTGAAAATAAGGGAGAACACTGCCACTTCCAAGGGAATAGCAAAGCTGGTGACTTTAGAGGAGGAGACCTCAGACTGCAATGATGACCCGGAGAAGACGTATGTTTCAGAAACAGACTTAGACATTACAGAGGTGGAAACGGTGCCATACACTAAAAGCCCGCAGCATCAGGGACCTGGGGGTCAGAGGTCAGGATCAGTACAGGATCGTGCTGGTCTTGTGAATGTTGGACTGGAGGCTGAGGAAAAAGAGGAGCACTCACAGATGCCGGCAGAGGAAGATGATGCTATGCGGCTTGTGCGAGAAATCTTTTTCACCTGACCACTGAAATGTGCACTAAGCTTATGTGTTGTGTGTGCAATAAACAGAAAATATTATCATGGAGGGGAATGCAATCCACATTACAAATCCACCAGACAACTCCTATATAACGCTACAAATTGGAGAACTGATCCTTTAGCTGATGTCACTGACAGGGATGTAACATTTGGCACAGCTCCACAGACAGTGGATAGAAATACTGACACCTTTAAGTTACCAAAGTTTTTGCATTGACATGAGGTGTATACTTCTGATAGCAGCATCTAAAACCCAATTTTCTGTGAGAAAACGTAATTAAGCTTCCTGCAGTGTGTTAATGGAGTTGCTACTGTACATCCTTTACATCCCACCGAATTGTTAAACTGTCTGTATGTACACGTGAATTAATGGAAATTCCTTTAACACAGATAACGTGGTATTTTGTAAAGTTTAAACTAGATTTGTGAAAAAGGCACATTTTACTGAGAGCTTAAACCAGAAAGCCAAAAATAGATGTATGAAATACGCTTCAAGCCGAAGACTAGTGCTTGCATGAGCAAAAGCACTGAACACTTGAAAGCAAGTTTCTATTTCATACACATATACTGTAGTATAGTATGTACCTGTTGCCTTTTTGTATCCAGGTATTCTGCTGATGTCACCACAGATTAAAGAGGGACATTAATATTAAACTGGAGGATCATAGACTTATATAGACATATTTTGAATGGGACGTTCACTAGATGTAGTTTTTTTCCACAAATTGTAATTTCCCCCCTGGTGATCAATAAAATATAAATTATTATTAATACTTTAATACCGTATTTGAATTAGCAATTGTTCGTATGCACTTGGGTATTGAGTTTTTTTTTTCTTGAATAAACCCAAACTTCTCTGTGGACTCCAGCAACTGTCAGCACAGACTCTTCGTTCACTACCTTTTGACGTAGATTTATTCTCTTGAGCACCTATCACAAACCAGTTTGCGTAGAATTTGAAAACACTGTTACAGCACTACAGTATGCATTACAGTATGCTCCAGTCTATTTAACAAAAAAACAGGTTTGTTATAAAATCTGTCATAACACTCTTGGTTTTCAGCAGCAAATGCCTGAAAGCAAAGATTTGGCCACTATATAGTGAAAACATAAAGGACATTTAACAATGTAATTTGAATTGTAAAAATACAACAACAGCGTTTTGATAATACTTTTGTCAAGCATTTTTACCCGTCTACTTCCCATGGGCCTCTTCCCTGGCATGGGCAGTCAGCAGAGTTAGGATAAACAGCTCAAATGGCACACCCACACAGGCATAGAACCAAATGGTCATGTGTTCCCAGCTCAGATACGACTGATAGAGTATCAGGAAAACTATAACGCCAGCCAGCATTAGTAGGACTGATGCAGCCTGGCAGGTCATGCTAAAGCTGAGTGTTGCTGTGTCTTTGGTGTAAGCTGTTAGCAGCATGGCCATCAGGGCAAAGGCCACAAGCACCACAGGAATGTACAAACCCAGGATAACCGCTGGTGCAAGGATGTTAATTTTTATCTCAGATTCAGCTCCATTGACAGGTCTGCTGTAGTTGCAGGACAGTTCACCGTGTTGACGTGTTAGACAAAAGCGAAAGGGGCTGATGAGGGCTTCGCTGGAAAGGATAAACACACCAGCAAAGAAGACCAGGGAGGTTAACATCTGAATGAAGATGAGCAGGAGAAACACCGAAATCCAAAGAGAGAGCTCTGTGGATCTCCCCGCAGAGAGAACAGCCATAACTCAGGATGTCTTAGGTCTTATGTCCCCTGACCTGGGAATTTAATATTCATGTTGACAGAAATTAATACAAACAATTATTTGGGAAATCAATCATAAGAGTGCTTGTTAGTAGGCCATATACAGAAAAAAGATATACAAATTCAATATGTCTGCATGAACTTAATTTAGTATTGTCTGAGTGATCTTTAAGAATCTGCGACGGTTCTCTACTTCTCAGCATAACAAACTTGTGCTACAGCAATTATATGTGTCACATATTTAATATTTAACCCAACAGTAGGTCAGCTGCTCAGCTTCCTCATCATGATCAGATTGGACTGTAGTCAACACTGAAATCACTAGCTTTTAGTAAAATAGCTACATGAATCAGTTCAGAAAGCTAGTCATTATTTTGAAACATGGTTTAGTGCTGATCATTTTGAAACCTGTGGTAAACATTTTGAAACATGGATTAGTGGTAATCATTTTAAAACTAGTGGTAAACATTTTGAAACATGAGTCAGTGATGATTATTTTGAACGTAGCTGGTTTGTCAAGAGTTAACAGTGATTCATAGCTGGGTATAAAGTTTGATTGAGTAAAACGAGTAGTTTAATTTGGAGTTGTTCACTTACGTTTGTTAAATCAATCTGGCTCGGAAAGTGTAGTCGCCTGGGGTTGGTGTAGGCTACGGCACGCGCATAGAACGGGAACGCGCATTTGCAGGAGTCTTCTCCACTGGTGCGCGCTTCGACAGACAGTTTGACGTGCGTCTTCTCCAAGTTGGGAGTGCGACATCCTCTGCAACGTTAATTATTCTTACTGAAACGCAGAAAAGTTCAAACGGTAGGTTCCTATTACTTAATTCCCGTTTTAACTGTTATAGCTGATTTTACTTCTACATTTTGGAAAGATTTTATAAGTCTGTTCAGCACGACAGGGAGGCGGGGTCGTCTGTAAGGGTTTCTTTGTTCGTTTTGCTTTGGCCAACAATCAATGACAATTCGCATACGGATATTGTTTGTGTCAATAATAATTACAATTGGAATATTTGTCATGACATTGATTTTAAAACAGTTTGAACGATGCGGATCCATGTTTCTTCTAAGAGGCAGCACAACTGGATCAAGGTGTGGTTTTACACAACAATTAAAAAATACAAACAAAGGCAAATCACAAATATGGTTTTCCTGACGCGGGGGCTGTTATATTAATATAGAAGCGATATTAATTGGCAAACGTTTTCAGTGCACGTCTAAACGCGTCCAGATTTGGTTTCTAATGGAGTTATAAGACCTGAGAGGTGACATGCAGTTCAAAGCAGGAAAGAAAAGAGATAACAAATGGAAAGAATTTCCTTCGGGCACTCCAGAAACATTTACCATATAGACACGCACACATCTCGACACTATATAGCACATGCTGTACTGAGAAGGGCACGAGAGAACACAATGTACCTTAGGACACACACTGGGGTATTTTCTCCTCAACCAGATTAGTGCATCTTGACAAGTATAACAAGTTTTTATTTTTAATTGTTGCTGTTTTTGTAACCTTTATCAATTGAGTATTCATAAATCTGGGAGAAAACAAACCCACTTGTAACAGAATGCCTGCAACAACAATGTTATGTAATATTGTGCTAAAGAAAAAGCTTGACATTACTTTTTGTAGTCACGTAAATACTAGAATTTGACATTTCATTATTCAAAGTATAATTTTACTCTCATTTGTCTCATTTCTTCAGGTTCATTATGGGAAACCAACTAAACAGGCGAGGAGCCCCAGCCAACAGTGCTGAAACTGCTG
Source organism: Percina caprodes (assembly GCA_013375575.1). Classification (NCBI taxonomy): domain Eukaryota; kingdom Metazoa; phylum Chordata; class Actinopteri; order Perciformes; family Percidae; genus Percina; species Percina caprodes. Next base: position 7,508,193 of record JABXJD010000001.1, read on the forward strand.
ACACTGAACAGGAGCCTGCACAACCAGCAGAAGACTCTGGGCTAACATTGACTCAGGAGGCCATTCAGGCAGATAATCTAGATGTGGTGATGGGGGAGCCAGTAACACTAATGGCATGTTTACCCACTGAAGAATGTGTCTCAGAGTGTCAAGTGACGGAGGCTCCTGCTGCCTCGGACCCATTAACTGAACCAGAGCATGTGGCAAAGGAAACCCCGGCTCCAGTCCAACCTGAGCCTCTGGTCAGCCAACCATCACCTCCAGAATCCGATCCAAAACCTGTTGCTGAAGCTCAGCTTGCTTCAGAGTCAGTTCCAGAACCAGAGCCAGTTCCCAAACCAGAGCCAGTGCCCGAACCAGAGCTAGTTCCTGAACCAGAGTCAGTTCCGGAACCAGAGTCAGTGCCCGAACCAGAGCAAGTTCCTGAACCAGAGTCAGTTCCTGAACCAGTTCCCGAACCAGAGCCAGTGCCTGAACCAGAGCTAGTTCCCGAACCAGAGTCAGTTCCCAAACCAGAGCTAGTTCCCAAACCAGTGCCTGAACCAGAGTCAGTTTCCGAACCAGAGCTAGTTCTCGAACCAGAGGCAGAAGTTGAGACAGACCCTAAACCCATCTCAGAGTCAGAACAAGCCCCAGCTGAGGTTCTGGAGGAGAAGACAGACCTGCTTAGCCAAGAGTCTCTCCCTGAGCCAGTGATTTCTTCACCCCCATTGATTGACCTGGGTGTCCCTGACATAACTCCCCAACCTATTGACATTCCGGTTTCCATCACCGCCCCAGTCCACGCAGACGAGCCCTCAGACATCCCGGTGACCAAAGAATGCCAAGTGAGTGCTGAAGTTGAAGAGAGTGAGGACACATCAGAACCTCTGGAAAAGCTGATGGGGGTGGAGGCTGCAGGGAATTTGGAGCAGCTTGTGAGCAACATCAATGAGGAAAGTGTTTGTGGACTGCTGAAGAACTTAGAGCTGAAAGGAAATGACCTGGCCGATGACCTCATTCCCACTGATGTCGAGATCCCTGATTCCATGAGCACTTCCACTGAGCTGATGTTCATTAAATAAGTGAATGGATATTTGTCTATGAAACCCTCTTTAACAATTACATGACTTCTGAAAGAATCACAGATGCAATGTTTTTACAACTCACTTTAGTGGCCTTATAAAGGAAAAAGGTATTTCTCTTTCTAAATGAACCAAATGTGCCAAAAGGTGTTTTGGTGGGGCTTTAACACCACAGGGGTTATTATCAATGTACTTTAGTGTATTGCTGGACAATAGATATCTTTCTCTATGCAAGTGCACCAAGAAAGAATTTAATTACATTTCTTTGAGTGAAAAATAAAGCAATTGCTATATATAACAACGCCTGACAAAAAAAAGGTTGAAGGCATGTTGATCGAGAACAAAGTGAAAAGCAAAAGCTTTTGATGAGGATATGTGCATAAAGTGAATGCAAAACAATAGGCAAGGGACAATAGCAATGCAACCAAAGATGGAGACAGTATATGCATACCGCTTTATAGCAGAATACAAATGTCCAATAAACATTTATGCCTTAACATAATAATGTTCAGACTTTATAATATTGCTTGTCTTTATTGTATATATTTTCATTACAATAATGGGATTTCTTTTTTACTTTTAACCTAGGTAGCGGCTTGCTTGTGAAAATAAAAATATGATTACACGTGTTACTGTGATTGTCCCTGATTTTCTTTTACTACAAGATATTATGTTGAAGATACTTCCATAATTGAACATTCATCAGCTGTGAGGTCACATTTACAGTAGCTGTAGGCTCGTCCCATCATTGCAGCTTGCCAGTGCAGAATATGGATCTGTTAAATGCAAGTATTGTAACAAAAAAAAAAGAAGCTTTTTCCAATTTTAGAGCATGTTTTGTAACACACCAGAACATGTATGGAACACAGTGTACATATGGAAATCAAATACCAGCCAACACAGCATAGATCATGTAAGAGAGACAGTGCCTCCTCACAGTCTTGTGGGAGAGAAGACGAGAGTGGAGAGGCGAAGCCACATTCTTTCCAAAGGAAGGAGGTTTTCGGGGGCCTGGGTCAAAAGTCCTCAGTGTGACTGTTTCAGTCCATGAGAATTCTGCTCCTCACATGCCTCTCCCACTGACTCCTCCTGCCCTCACTGCATTGCTATTCCAACATCTTGACCAAGTAGTCAATGAATTGGTATGAGAAGCCTAAAAATTAAACTTAAAAAATAACTGACTTTGCCAATTTGACAGGAACACTAAAAATGAAGACGGACAACACTGGAATGTCATCAATTTAACTTTTGATCTACAATATAAAATCTATATCAGAACATCATTGTGCATCACTTATGTATTCTACAGTTCCATCATACTAAGTCCCACTCCCAATAAACATTTGTCTGGTCCAGCCACACCTAACCTTTACAGCCTACGCCTCAGGGCATGGCAACAGGGTAAGTCCCTGGGTTTTGGCAAGACACTGATGAGTCCCTGTGGAGAGGGAGAGGCATTCTTCAGACAGTGATCTCAGTCAAGCTAGCCTTTAGTAGAGGATACAGTTAGTAGACTCACAGAGCTGCTTCTTGATGCACACTGAGAATAGATAAAAAGCTGATTGGAACTATTTGTGATTCCTGTCATACCAGAGGCTTTCAGCTCAATAAACAAAAGTGCTGGACTTGAGTCTGCCCTCTCCTTGATTTCCTGCCTCACTATGGACACTATGGTCAAAGCACAAAAACAAAGAAAACAGAACTTGGTATCTGCTTCTGTGACACTGTACAGTATGTCAAGGAAGTAAGACACAAATATATACAGTATATATATATATATATATATATATATATATATATATATATATATATATATATATATATATATATATATATATATATATATATACATACATACACACACACACAGTATATATTGTATATATTACTTTTACTTAAGTAACTTGTTAGATTTAAAAAAAGAAAGAAATGCATGTATAGAGTAATGGTACACTACACAACAGACTTTACAGTAACTTGGGTCAAATTACATTCAAATAGTTGTGACCATGTCCATTTTTGTTTGACTAGATGTTCTGACATTATGATTATTTATATAATTATTACTATTTGCTTCTTCTTTAGTTCAGTTGGTAGAGCGGGCGCCCATATATAGAGGTTTACTCCTCGACACAACGCCCCCCCCATAAAATAATTCTGAAAAACAAAATTCAGGTCCAATGGTATCCAAACTAGTGCACAGCAAACCTGATCTGGCGTAAAGAACAATTATGACAGAGAATTAGTATAAATGTTTGCAATGTGTTTAGGGCTGGGTCTTTTTACTGCCACAACTCATCAACACATTGTGCTTTTGCAATCCAATCTAGCAGATGTGGCAACACAATGGTGGTGATTCATCAATAGGTGGAGCTACAACAAAATAAGGATTTTAAAACTCCTCAAATGTTATAAATCTAATTCACTCTAAATGACTCTGTTCTATGAACATGTACGTAGTAGTGTCTGCAGCTACATTTTAAATTAAATAAGCTTATGAAAGTCTGTTTGCATATTTCAACTATAAAAGCATATTTGAAGAAGAAGAAGCTGACAGAAATGTAAGAATCTTAAATACCTGTTTTAATACTTTAACATAACAAATACAAACAATTTACAACATAAAGCACTGAAGAGCTGCAAAAATATTTTTAAATTTCTTTTTATAAATACTGAGAGTACAATATATTATAGGTATATAAAGTAAATGCTTCTTTGGATTTTTTTTCAACAAATACAGTCAGAGTCATAAATACAGACTAGTTAGAGATATTATTTACAGAGAACCATTATTAATAGACTGGCCCAGGATCTCAGCACCAGGATTATGCAGAGCGTTTCTGAAGGCGAACAAACAATCAGCAGTTCATATGAGGGCAATTTCACATTTGTAAAGAAAACTATCAAATGTCTTACTTAAAGAGAGTTTCTCTTGTTGCCATTAGCCTCCTGTATTTTTTGGCCAGGTCAACATTGGTGCGTCCAGGTTGGAAGTCGTGTGACCACAAGATGGTGTTCCAGGAGAAGCCATAAGTCTTCACTCCGTGCAGCAGGTAATGAACCTCCTCATTGCTGAAGTCTTTCCTCTCCCTTCTCTATGATTAGTAACAAGGAAGGCAGAAAAGTAAAGATAAGACAATCTGTCAAATGGACAGGAGAGTGTGGATTATGCAACAAATCTCACATGCATGAATGCACACTTGACATCATTCAGTACAATATCTGTGCCTCTTATGTGAACTGTTAATGTCTTCTTTGACACATGGGCTAGTTACTAAAGCTCTACTTAATAGAATAATCAAATCTAAAATCAATGTTTTTCCTGTTTAAAATCATCTGCTTAAGATGCCTGTGTGACTAACGTTTATAGAACATACTGGTGGTTTTCCACATTTCACATTTATCGTACAGTTTTAAAATTATTTCAGTATCCTATGAAAATCAACTGGTTGAGACTTGACATCTGATGTTGTGGTTAGGTCATAATTGCATGGTACTGCAGTTGCAAAGACTATTTTGAAAGTCCTTCTGCTTGTGTATTCAAGGAGGCTCTGTAATCTGTGTTTTAAGACTCTACTGCGGAGCTGATGGATCAACTTGTAATAATGCAAGAGATGACCAGGTCAGATAATCATTTTCAATTTCTACATAAATAAATGCAACCATATGTTCCCTGTGCATTTCAAGCAAAGTCTGTTGATTTTCATATTGTCTTGAATGTATTGCCTTTAATGTTTTTTCCAATTTGGTAAAATGCGGGCATTTAAATATCTTTTCTCCTTTGTGCCATGGATTAAGTTTCACTTTAAATAAATAAAAAAACACTCCGTATTGCTTTTTGCAGTGTGCAGGCAATGCTATAATGTAGATCACAGTCAAATAATTCTGGTTAAATGAGAAATGATTCCCACATCCCATTGCTACTTTTCACTGTACATTTCCTCATTGTATTACTCAAATATGTTTTACACTTCAATGCATTGCAGCATACAATTATAGCATTAAAAAGCTGTTGGAAATCCCAGAAGGCGATATAAATATCAATAAATAAAGTTTTGACAAAAAAAACATTATTTTGAACTCTTACAGTGGAAGAATGATCTGTGCTATTTCTCGGCTCATCATTAAGAGCAGGATTTCCACTATTATTCCCTTTTCTTCTCTCTGTATTTGAAACATAAATCAGTTTGCGTTTGTGTGTGAAAAAGACTGATAGGACGCCAGGTTCTCGCAGTCTCTGAGAAACTCATTTTGTTACTCAACAACACATCAAACAAACAATACAGAAGGGGAAGAATGAGTGATGGAGAGTAGGCAAGAAGAAAGGGGCAGACAGAAAAAAGAATAATAGAAAAGAAGAGAAGGGCGTAAAAAAACTGTTGAACTTGACAGAGACATAATAAAAAGGTGGACTGTGCAGTGGAAGACAAACCTGTTCTAGGTGTGCACTCACAAAAGGTGAGCATTGGGAAATGCATTCGGCTGAGAGGTATTACAATACAGTAAATGACAGCACTCCACAACAGTGCTTCTACACCCATGTTGCAACAACACAGCACACACTTTCAGGCTACAGAAAATTTGATTTGACTAAAAGCATGGGAATTGGCAGAATTGGAAAGCAGAACGTGAAAAATAGGACTGATGTTACAACATATATACTATTATTTAACAGTGTAGTGAAAGTAATGCAAGTACAGAACATGCAAAATGATAAGATGGAACAGACTAAAATCCCTCCTCCCATGTCACTGGCTTAATACAAAACCATCACTGCCCACCCTTTCAATCTCTCTCACACACACACACACACACACACACACACACACACACACAGTGTGAAACAGCTTAATACAGCTGTGCAGCTCTGAACCAGCTCTAGCCTGCACTGTGAGAACACTGGCTGCAGTTCAACATTCCTTCTGCTCTCTGGTTTGTATACTGCCAAGAACACACTACAGAGGACAGCTCTCCCCACAGGCTCTCAACCATAACATTCACACACACTTTTAAGTCATCTACTGTAAATACCCTTATTTGATCTCACATACCTACCTTCAGGAAGACAAGACCTTTTCAGGGGAGTCAAGGCTGGACCTGAGAGGAGGAGTGATAAGATCAATGCTGTTGAATATGACAAAAATAGGACAAAGACAACAACAAATGCTATGTAGCTGTGATTATGTCATATACATACCGGTACTGTTATAAGAGGTGAATATCTGCTTTTTAGTTCCACTGTACCGTGGAGTCAAAGTGATACCTATGATGGAAGAAGAAGAAGAAGACACCCAAATTACACACCTACATAATATTGTACATGTATGATGGTTTAGTGGCTTACAGCAAAATTGTGTTTGAAAATGTATTGTTGATTTGTTAGATCCCTACAGTCCTTAAAGACATTGGTATGTTAAAGAGCTATATAGCTTCACTTGCTGCATAGTTCTTACCATTGTGCTTCTTCCACTGGTGTACCGACAGGGAGGTCTTGCCTTTCCTGGCTCCTTTACATATAGGAGTCAGGCAGACCTCTTTAACAGAGGAATAGAAATCAGACATTTCATAGCAGAAGTTAAAGACAATAATGTCTGTTTTAAACTGAGGATATTAAAGTAACAATTATTAAGTAATGGACAAGGGAGAGTAAAAATGTTTTGTACCATAAAAAAGAGTTTGGAACAACAGCATCATGCATGAGGCATGTTTACCGTCTGAAAAGTTTTCTCATATTTAATCAACTCCAGACAGCGTCAACATAGCGTCAACATTTATCTTGACTGAGATATGCACTATGATAAAGTTCAGAGGAGATGTTACTAGTCTACATATTTACAAATACTGCCTTTTATATCAGTCAAGCACTGAAAGCACAAGTTAAGCACAATACCCATAATTCAGTGCACATATTATGTAGCATATGTTAGGGGCAATGTCTGAAATGTAGCCCATTCCCAGGTTTTAATATCTGTATAATATACTATCTTTTCCTGCTAAATGCAGAAATATTTAGCCCATTGCAGTATCAGGTTAGCCAATGCTAGCCTTACCTAAAGGACCACAATGGAAATAAGCCCCAGGGCTTTATTGTGTTATCCTGACATTGTTTTGTTTTTTAAAGTATGGTGCAAAGCTGTATCATATCTTATAATGAAATGGTCTAATAAAATCAATCAATCAATCACCAGGTTATAGGGAACAGGGTAACAAAATGTAAAACTTGAGCACACATAAAATGTCTAAAAATTGCCAAAATAAAAGTAGAACATGCACTTTCACACACACACACCCTGTAGTAACAAGGGTACAAGGTTCATTTACTTGTCATTTTACAGAACAGGGTTGCACAATAAAATGTAAGTTGTCGCGCCTTCACACTACACACACATTTAACATTTTATTATTTTATCATTGTGAGCATCCACAGGGAAATACTGTGTGGTAAGCATATGGAAGATAGCAATGAGGTTCAACTGTGAGGATCACTGTCCATTCCTATATTTAACGTGAATACAAAGTGCTTAATGTTGCACCACCATGTCAAGGTCAAGGTAACATTTATTATCCCAAAAATGTGTCCATGAGCATCACATTATTTGACTGGAACTACTTCTTTTCATAAGATGGATTTCCTGTGCAAATGCAAATGTTGAATTTTGCTTACCTCTCCATTTCTCCCAGCTTCTCTGTGGTTCTGCAGCTGAAACTCTCTCAGGGTCTGGTTCTGTCTGCTCCACTCTGTCATCTTGGTACTCTCTCCTGAACAGAAGGTTGAAGTGACGTGTCCTGAATTGCTCTGTCGCCTCCTGGAGAACCTTGTGCATGTCACAGCTGTGGTGGCAGGAGCTTTGGAGAGACGCAAAAGTGCGACTTGTCACCTCCTCAAAAGGCAGCACACAACCTATTGGAGAGAAAGAATAGGGATGCAAGGAATTCAGTGGTGGAAATCCAGTGTTGGCTTTACAATAATTTAACTGAATGATCCCTTAAAGTTTAGAAATATAAATACAATGTTGATCATTTGTGTAGCCTTATTACACAGTCCCAAGTGTCCAAAGTAAGCTTGGACAAGTGTGCTTAAAATAACATATTACACTATCACAGAAAATACAGTATTGTAAAGACTGATCCATACACTACGCTTGCTCTATCTCTCATACAAGATGAAAAGTCTTTCACTGAGGGCCAGCATCTTATTTTCCTACCTGCACACCGTATACTAGAGAGTGAGCGTTCCTCCACTGAGATTTTCCCCACCTTGCTCATCTCATGGTGCTGTAACTCTTAACATAAAAATATATCACTTGAAAAAACATGCTTGAAACTGCACATCTAGTGAAAAGTAAAATGTAAGCAAAAAAAGTGGCATGAAGCCGAGACTCTTACCTTCCACATCAATACATTTATTTTCTTTTGGTACACTGTACCTCACTGATGCTGGGGGCTTAAACAACTGACTAAACAAAAACAGAAGAAAAAGTAATGTTGAAAACTATCATTTCATTCAAGCTTATCTCATTGAGAAGTAATCAACACTGAGGAACTCTACTGACCTGTCTGCTGTATGAGGCTCTTTGCCTCCCTCTAGTGACTGCAGATGGGAAGACTTTAGGGCCCCGGTACCCTTGCACACAGAACACCACACATCCCCTTCACTGGTTTTAGCCTTCTCTTCTTGCATACTTAAATTGGAGCTCATGTGCTTCAGTTCACTGTTATTCCTATTCTTGATCACGTTTCTGAAAGTTTGAATGTACTGGTCACCCCCTGCTTCGATATGTTCAAGAGTGCTGTTCTGTCTATATGCTGTGGGAATGGTTTTAATCCTCTCCTTCAGCTGCAGAGGCAGCAGTAAAGGTGGGGACCGAGGCAGAGGCACTTGGCCTAGCCCTCCAGTTAAAGTTAATGGTTCTGTGTCTTCCTGTTGATCATTAGCCTCCTAAAAATGGATACAAGCATACACCATGTGTCAACACGCTACAAGCCAACTACAGTGTGGCCATATGTTGGAATGTATATCTGACCTTTGCTTGTCTCTTCTCTAGCAGGTCAATCCTGTGCAGCAGCTCTCTGGCTGAGCTTCTGAAGCCACCCATATTTGTAGCGGGGGTCCCATTTACACCCTCCCCCTGTCTTGCTGTCATTTCAGGCATTCCCAAGGACATGGCTTTACAGACAAGGACGGACAAAGTCATTATGAGAGTTCCATATTTTACATTCACCCTACGTATTATTCCAATCACTTATTCTATTTATTTATTATTAGATCTAACTTTCACTCAGAAAAGTTTAAAGAAAGCTAAATAACTACCTCAATTAAATATGCTTATAATTGTAGTTATGTGAAAGGAATGCAAAAAACTGAAATTGGAAATAAAAAGTGGAAATTCAATTAAAAAAATGGTTAAAGGAAGAAAATGATTAACCCTGATCTTTATTGCCTCGAGATCACAGTGCTACACTGAGCCATGTAATGCTTACTACTATGTCTCAGTCACTTAAATATACAAGAGAAAGAAAACTTGTTTAAATTATTGTTTCAAAAGTAAACTGCAGTTTCCCATTACATGTAAGTAAATATAGCCAGAAAGACATTTTTGTGGCAATGGTGCAAATGAAGCATTTATATTACTTCTTGAGTAATAGTGCAAAATAACCCACAATGATGACTTACTGGCCTGTTTGCAAGTCTGCAATATGAATGTAGCAGCCTTCCTAACCTCCTCACTTGTATCCTCTGTGAGTAGAGTTATGATAAGGGCAGGCCTCCACACTGCACCAACTGTGACTGGTGCTCCTCTACAGACAGGAAGAAACAAAAGACCGCAGCAGTGGTTGAAAGTGTAGTGTGTAAAAATATAAAGTGGAAACACACTCCACTTCCTGAAGAAATGTTGGCAAAAACAGCACACTACTGTGCAGTCTTACCAGAGGATTCAGTGCAGTGGCCCAGGGTGAGTAAAACAGAGAGCCTGTCCTCAGGGTGCAGATGTGGGCTAGTCAGTAAGAAGAAGAGGTGGGAAACCACGCCATACTGAGCCAGACCTGAAGCCAGGGAAGCTACAAAGAATAGATTGGAATGAAGGAGACACTTTGGTTAAGTGAACTGTTAAGGTGTATGTACAGTATATATATACTATGTGTGTGTATATATATATATATGTGTGTGTGTGTGTGTGTGTGTGTGTGTGTGTGTGTGTGTGTGTGTGTGTGTGAGAGAGAGAGTGAGTGATACGCACAGTTATCTGTGATGCAAGCTGACAGGGTCTTGGATATAGTGACCGAAAGCTGGCAAGACAACAAGCTTGTATCTGCCGCAGAAGCTAGACGAACTAGTACAAGAGTGAGAGTATCCAGACCCCCCGAAGCAGAAAAACTCTCCTGAACACAGGCTTCAAAAACAAAGATGTGATAAACATTTAATAATTACAGATTTTGTTTCAATTTAGATGTTTTACATAAACATAAAATATCTAAGGGTTTAGCTCAAGCCATTCGGCCCCTTTTACTTACAATTGTTTGCAACGGTCATTGCTATGAAGGAACATATGGGCTGGAAAAACTCAGTGCGTGGAAAAGCAATCTGCTGAAGCCAGACTTTTATTATGGGAAAGGCTGCTACACAAATACGCTGACCCTCCTCTGGAAGAGAAAAGCAAAAACAGTTTTTGCTCTTACTTCAGATATAAAATTATGTAGTACTCTATGGTTTGACTTAAAAGTAGTTGCCTAGATGGCATAACATCAATGCTCAGTACAAGGTACAAAACACACAGATGACATTACCATTCTGAGGGTTGTTGACACATCCACAGAGAGCACTAGACACAGAGGCCCACAGTTGGTAGGTCTGAGAACCATTAGCTGCTGTCAATGTAGGCTCTGTGGAGACAGGGGAAGTGGTCCTGCAAACATGTACGTATACTATTAAACTTATATGTACAGTATATGCTTATATGAATGTTTTTTAATACAATATTTGGCATACTTTGTATAACTGCTGTTTAGAATTGAAAGATACCTGAAAAGCTGCAGTAGAATATCTAGGCAGCCACTGGTTTGGCCTAGAGTCTGTCCTGTTTCTGCAATTGCACACAGACACATGAGGGCTATAAAATGAGCTTAAAACTGAACCAAAGCAATGAAAATGTATGTTGTAACAGAAAAACTTGCACATAAATAGGACAACCAATCCTGTAGCTTTGACTAATTTTCTCAGTTGAGGAGCTTGATCTTACTGTTGTTGGCTACCAGCACAGACAGCAAATAGACAGACACCCTTTTCTGTGTTAGTGGGATGTCTTCTTTCATTAAAAAATCAGCAAGGTCTGCAAATGTCTCCTTTCTGCACAGAGAATTCTTGCAATACACTACCAGAAAGAAAGATAAATAGTATGTTATCAAAATTAAAATTTAAAAGCCATTAAATGAAATGACTTGCACTCGAAACTACAACATTACACTAATACATAAACATGAATTGTGAAACGTGTTATTATGCACATATGGCAGTACACAGGTTTGTATACTCATTACACATATGCTGTATCTCAATTTAGGTGTCCACATTTTTAAAACTGTATGTCAAGGACAGGGTAACAAAACTATCCTGTGTGTCTTTTGCAGCTTTTAGAATCCAACAATCTACAGACAAATGGAAAAGATTAATATTAACATACTACAGTTTTTGTGAGATAACCTATTATTTGTTTTGGCGCCCACCTTTACCATTGATATTAACCACTTAAGGGCAACTTCCTGCCTGTAAACTTGCAAATGTTTACCTTTACAAGCTAACAAGACGACCTAAATGCATACTGTTGATCCCTGTATGGCTGAGTTGTCTCATTTGGGGTTGAAAATCTAGGCTTCAACTACTGCAAAGGACACAACTTTTTGGACTGCATCCTTAACAAAATACAGCCCTGAATTCTGATTCAGCAACACTCACTCACTCACATCACACACTCACACTTACCATTGGCCTCTGCTAACGTGCCAAGCGTAAATAGTGCAGTCTCCTTTACATCTGAACGAACAATACTGGATTTGGAGAGGTTATACACAAATGCCACTCCTCCCATTTCTCTCAGCAGGTCCACATTATCCTCTGAAATAATTAAAGTTTAAAGTGAAACAGACAGTAAAAAGAAGAAGGGTGTAATGCTGAATACATCACTGACTCATATTATGTCATTATATCAGCAAACTGATATAAAATTTGACTTATGGACGTAGGTGTAGCAGATGGTTAGAGGCAAGGCCATGTTTTTGTCATTGATGTTTAGGGTTAGCACTGTTACTGTACCTCTCTTTTCACAGATTGAGTGAATCGCGAGAAGAGCTTGTTTCTGCAAATCGGGACATTTCATCTGAAACTTCAGGCACTCAAGCAGCAAACTAAGATCTGTCTTTGTGGCTGAAAGCAGAACAATGAAAAAACAATGTTAACCAAACAGGCATAAATCTGTAAATGTATAATCTTACATAAGCTACATACACAAATACAAAATGTTCATATCTGGAGTTGGCATTAACGTCACTTACTATTCACGTTACGGTTGCTGCTGTAAACCACCGTATTATCCATGCCTCTCTTTTAATGCCTCAATGGTTAAAAACCATTAACAACGGTTAAATGTCACCAAAGTTATAGTATGGCTAACTTAATATAAGCTACAAGAATATCATCTCTTATTCAACCACATTTAGCATTATATGGTGTGCTATTTTCAGAACTCGCTAGCTAGCTAGCTAACGGTAGCTAGCGAACAAAAATAATGTTAAGCTAGCTAGCTTATCTATTAGCTATAACTTCAATGTCAGTTGCTTTTCAAAGTTCGATTTTTCTTCAAGCAAAAGTACAAACTTTTGCTTTAGAAGTATTAACGATGATTTAGCTAATCACCCACTTCTCATTAAACAAAGGTTAAGGTAGGTTAAGGTGACAAGAAACATATTAACATATTAGCCAATTTTCAAAGTCATAGCTAGCGTTTGCCGTTGGTGACAGAACGTTGACATATCACGTTACCATAGTAACACAATGTTGACGCCTGCGCAGTATGTCCGTGTTTACGTTGACACGTGTTTCGAGCGGTTTTGAGGTGCAACATTATGGAAAGCCAAAAGGGTCACAATTCGTTACAATTCTCACAGCGTTTTGATGCATAATGCACTATCGCCATTTATTTTAATTCCAGTAAGCGGAGTTGACCTAAAGATGGCTAGATGAATTCGACATATTTCCTCTACTTTTATATCTTAATGCAAACACCCACCATCACTCTATATATAGCAACTAAATTAAACATCTGTGTCATACTTCATTTGACTTATCACATTACTGGGTGGGATTTAGAAACATGTCACCTTTCAGGATGCTTACCTTGACACAGGAATGCATTCAAATACTGTGGTTTATGATCTTGACTCAATTGGACATTAAGTTGTAATAATAAATCATTATAAGCATTTTTATTTATTTTGATTCCATGCATTACTAAAGATGTCAAGCTAAAAAAATTACTGACAAACACAAAAGCATGACAGATATAAAAATGAGATTTATTAAATAACAAAAAAAAATTCAGCAGCACTAGGGTCCAACTAGTCCAGTGCATAGTTTCTAGGACCACGTGCTGTCATAATTTCTGTATCTGGTCAAAGCTAGGGGACCTACGTCATATCAACAATATCTAAAGCTGACATGGGAGGTCTATCGCGGGAGTTAGCCTGCAATTTTACAAAACTCCTTAACTGCAAGTATTTAAAGAACTGATTTCTTGGTAAGTTATATTTACAAACCAATTGATCAAAGGTCATTAGAGTCCCATCTATATATAGGTCAATTATTTTACATAAACCTCTGTTAGCCCATTGTTTAAATCCACCATCCGCTCTACCTTGTACAAAGTTATCATTACCCAATATTTGGGCAAAATGGGGTGTGGGCCTCATGCCAAACAGAAAGAGTATTTTTTACAAATGGGTTTTTTGTCTGTCAAATGAGTAGAATACAAGTATGACTGAAGAGGTAGACCCAATGTTGTAGTACGTTCAATAGTTAGCCATGCTGAGGATCAGAAGCAGAAAAATAAAACATTGCTGTACATAGCTATGCTGCCCAGTAATACCATTGTAAATTTGGGACTTGAAGTCCACCGCCATCATAAGGAAGATACAATAGAAAGAGCCGCAGTCTTGGACGTCTGTTGCTCCATATAAAATTTGAAAAAAGGTTTCTGAGTTTGGAAAGGAAAGATTGTGAAAGTGGGAGAGGAATAGATTGAAATAAATGGAGAAATTTGGGCAAAATTGACATGTTAAGAACATTAATGTGGCCTAATATGGAGATGGGCATAAGCATCCATCTATTCAGAGATACAGTAACAGACTGTACTAAAGGATCATAAAGGCCTTTTCAGCATCCAGTGACAGGATAATACAGTAACCCCTCAGGCTTGGGAATTAAATGGGGCTGCAAAGACTTGTCCAGGCCACCTTTTTAACTCTAGTCATATCAGTCAAATGTGATTCTTGCAGGAAAATAATTTGGGATTTAAGTAATCGAATTCTATCCAATACCTGTTTTAGTTTAACAAGTGTATTCAATAATTTAAGCATATAACTATGCAGCAGGGCACTACAAGAAAACACACAAAAAAACACCCCAGTAACCACATGTACAGTGGTGTGAAAAAGTGTTTGCCCCCTTCCTCATTTCCTGTTCCGTTTGTCACACTTAAGTGTTTCGGAACATCAAACCAATTTAAACAATAGTCAAGGACAACACAAGTAAACACAAAATGCAATTTGTAAATGAAGGTGTTTATTATTAAAGGTGATTTCCATCCAAACCATCATGGCCCTGTGTGAAAATGATTGCCAGGTTAAAACTATAACTGTGGTTGTCCACACCTGAGTTCAATTTCTCTAGCCACACCCAGGCCTGATTATTGCCACACCTGTTCACAATCAAGGCATCACTTAAATAGGAGCTCTTGACACAGTAAGGTCCACCAGAAGATCCTTAAAAGCTACACATCATGCCAAGACCCAAAGAAATTCAGGAACAATTGAGAAAGACAGTAATTGAGATCTATCAGTCTGGAAAGGGTTATAAAGCCATTTCCAAAGCTTTGGGAATCCAGCGAACCACAGTGAGAGCCATTATCCACAAATGGCGAAGACATGGAACAGTGGTGAACCTTCCCAGGAGTGGCCAGCCGCCCAAAATTACCCCAAGAGCGCAGCGACGACTCATCCAAGAGGTCACAAAAGACCCCACAACAACGTCCAAAGAACTGTAGGCCTCACTTGCCTCAGTTAAGGTCAGCGTTCATGCCTCCACCATCAGGAAAAGACTGGGCAAAAATGGCCTGCATGGCAGAGTTCCAAGGAGAAAACCACTGCTGAGCAAAAAGAACATCAAAGCTCGTCTCAATTTCTCCACAACACATCTTGATGATCCCCAAGACTTTTGGGACAACATTCTGTGGACCGATGAGACAAAAGTGGAACTCTTTGGAAGGTGTGTGTCCAAGTATATCTGGCGTAGAAGGAACACTGCATTTCATAAAAGAACATTATACCAACAGTAAAATATGGTGGTGGTAGTGTGATGGTCTGGGGCTGTTTTGCTGCTTCAGGACCTGGAAGACTTGCCGTGATAAAAGGAACTATGAATTCTGCTGTCTACCAAGAGATCCTGAAGGAGAATGTCCGACCATCTGTTTGTGTACTCAAGCTGAAACGAACTTGGGTTCTGCAGCAGGACAATGATCCTAAACACACCAGCAAGTCCACCACCGAATGGCTGAAGAAAAACAAAATGAAGACTTTGGAGTGGCCTAGCCAAAGTCCTGACCTGAATCCTATTGAGATGTTGTGGTATGACCTAAAAAGGCCGTTCATGCTCGAAAACCCTCTAATGTAACTGAATTAGGACAATTCTGCAAAGATGAGTGGGCCAAAATTCCTCCAGGACGCTGTAAAATTTTCATTGCACATTAAACAAGCGCTTGGTTGCAGTTGTTGCTTAGGGTGGCCCAACCAGTTATTAGGTTTAGGGGATTAATCACTTTTTAACACAGGGCCATGATGGTTTGGATTTTTTCACCTTTAATAATAAACACCTTCATTTACAAATTGCATTTTGTGTTTACTTGTGTTGTCCTTGACTATTGTTTAAATTGGTTTGATGTTCCGAAACACTTAAGTGTGACAAACATGCAAAGGAACAGGAAATAAGGAAGGGGGCAAACACTTTTTCACACCACTGTAGTTTCCAGTATAGCATCATAATTGCAGTGACGTGCAGTTAGCGTAGGCAAGCTAGGCACTGCCTACCCTGCCAAAAAAACCTGCCATAGCGTAGACCCATGGATTGTAGCTGTCTTTTCACTGCGTCGAAGAGCCACTGCTGACGGTGAGATTCCACTGAATAGTCTGGGTAGAATCGGACGCTGTAGTTTCCAAACTAAATAAAAATAAAGGCCTGCCTCTAATAAAAGCCTGCTTCAAATAAAAGCCGGGTAACTTCTGCAGTTCAGGTAAATAAAGGCCCCGGCTTTTATTTGAGGAATTACGGTAAATCAGCATTCATAAAGAAGAAAAATTATCTGTTTATTTATTTTCTTTGATCCTGTCACTGCCGTGCAGTCAAGAAAGGACTACAAAGTAACATTTTCTTTTGGCGACTCAAACAAGCTGCAAAGGAGTTCAGTGCTTGATTAGTGTTGACTGACCTTCTTCTTTAGTGATTGGTTGATTAGAGTTCAAATCTATTTAATAGAAAAACACAGGGCGGAGTTGATTGTCAAAATACCACCAGGGTTTAATAAGCATCTGTGATGTCTGATTATATTTTATTAAATCATTATAGTGGCGTTTATTAAACACTTCCTGTTCAGTCTGAAGGCGTTTGAAACGCAGATGGAAACTGTAATGAATTGTCACCCTTTTGGCTTTCCATACTCAATGTGCCGCAACTTGCTTGCGTGTAGCTAGACTGCCAAAAAGCAGCAGAAGAAGACATCGATTCATTCGTAATTTTTACGAAGTTTGTACGTATTTAATCTATCAAGTAACGTTATTTATTCTGCTTACTTAACATATGCACCAAATCAATCCGTTTAGTTCATGTATATGTTTTGGTTGGACCTGAGCGAAGTCAGCTAGCAAGCTAACTTTCGGTTTTATGTTAAAAAATAGTTGTCACCTCACTAGCTAGCTTGCACATATAACGCCACAGAAACGTCATGCTGCTCGGTATTAGCTTAACGTTAACGTTGTAACGTTAGCACCTTGAGTATAATCTTAATTTTTTGCCACATAACATCTAACGTTAGCTTGCGTTAACGTTAACTCCTTGATTGTCAAATATCGAACTCTGTTCCCCCCCCCTTACCTAAACCAGAACCAAACCTTAATTACGGAAGGGGGCTACGCTTTTTAACAGGAGGGAAACTACATAAACATAACATTGTTGATTTCCCTTTCCCCCTTAGACATCGGGGTGAATACGTTGCACTACACCCTACCAACAGCGTTGCATTATCAGCTAGAGATGTCTGGACGTGTGTGCGCCAGCATACTTCAAAGAGCTTCTAGCTACACTTCGACACTTTCTTGTACTGCCCCATTCCAGGTTTGTACACTGATCGACTTGTTACTTAATTAACAGATTTGTATATTCAGTTTTATTTTACGGTATTTTGTATGTTGTCATCACAATTTATTTTGTTCCTTCAGTACACCCACTCCGTAGGATTTCCCTCATCTCAGCCTCGAGCAGCCCACCAATGTCACTTCTCATCCTGGGGTAACGTTACCTCCAGATCAGGTTTGTGCTTCACTAGCGACGAGTCCGGAAGTTGGTCTCAAAGTGTGCGGCACCTCTCAACTCATCAGGACCTTGACTTCCAGCTCAGTCAGGTCCAAATTAACAGTATTCTGCGATCTAATGAGCAGGTAATGAATGCCATAGATGTTTCGGAAACTGGCAAAAAAACATGTAGGATATGAAAACAAAGTAGACATATTTCTGAGACAGAGTAGGATTAAAAAGGTTGTTTTTTTATTCAAGAAAGATTTAAGTATTCAGTGTAGTACATTTACAGTTATGAGTAACCCTGTCCATTGGTGTGTACTTGCATCTGTGTCTCAGACAGTGAATGTGCCAGAGTTTGATGGCAGGGTACTCAGTGCTGTGAAAAAGTTTGAGAGCAACCAGTTGGCTGCTAACACACCTAATGAAGATCGTCGTAGTGCAGCCACCTGCTTACAGGTATGCATGCACTCGGTCTGTAATTCAATCAATCTCCCTTCATGTAAAATTAAAGGTTTATTTTTTTTTTTCTTTCTGTTTCAGTCAAAGGGCATGCTCTTTGGAGTATTTGATGGCCATGGGGGCTGGGCATGTGCCCAGGCTGTCAGTGAGCGTCTGCTGTACTACACTGCAGTTGCAATGATGTCAAAGCAGATCCTGGAGGAGCTTGAGAAATGCATGGAGCATGGCAGAGCTGTTCCTCCCATCTTACAGTGGTACAAACACCATACAGACTTTAACTGTCGTGAATCTGCTTCCCTCTACATTGACCATCTGAGAGTCTTCTGGCAAGAATTACTGGACAGTGAGGAACATGGAGAAGGCATGGGGTAAATACAAAGACGTGCATTTCTGGCAAACTTACATTGGGGTAATTATTTGGGGTGTGTGTGTGTGTGTGTCAAATCCTGTTGTTTCAAAGAAATAAACCCCTTTGCATGTTTTTATTTCCATTCATATGCCATTTTGCTGTTGTTGTGCATTAGCTAATAACAAACACCTGCTGGTTTATGTAATCATAATTACATTTATTTTAGGGTTAATAATGTACACTTTATTAGTCCCACAAGGGAAAATTACAATTTACACTCTGTTGTTATTACACACAGGCCTGAATTATACACACATGCTCTGTACCTATACATGCACTAATGGAGAGATGTCAGAGTGAGGGGCTGCCCATGGAAAGGTGCCCTGAGCAGTTGTGGGTTTGGTGCCTTGCTCAACCACACCTTGGCAGTGTCCAGGAGGTGAACTGGCACCTCTCCACCACCATACTTTGATCCATATGGGGACTTAAACCAGAGACCCTCTGGTTCTCAACCCAACTCCCTACGGACTGAGCTACTGCCACCCCTTAAACACTTAAGATTTGCATACCTGTCATGTATATTCTGTTATATAGTCTATTTTTACTATCAGGGTTTTTGTTTGATACACCATCATAGTAAATACAGTTAACCGAGCTTGTGGTCTGTTGCTATTTGAATGATTCAAACACTATATCTACATTTTAAATGTATGTGCTTAGACATATATATGATCAGCACTTCTTTTTCCTGTATCCCTCTATGATTTCCTCCACCTCTTTTCTAGTCCTCTGGATGCTCTGGATTGTTCTTTTAAACGGCTTGACGCTGACATCTCCTTGGAGGCTCAAGTCCCCTTTTCCAATGATCTGATGAAAAGCACAGCCATCCAGGTACCAACACAAACCTTTCTTTGCTGCGTCTGTGAATTCACAGCCACACACAATGTTGATACACCCGCACCATCACCTCTCCAGGTTGCATTTGCTGGTTGCACTGCCTGTGTGGCTCATGTTGGCACAGACAGGATCCACGTGGCGAATTCCGGTGACTGCCGAGCAGTATTGGGGGTGCTGGAGGAGGATGGTTCATGGAGCGCTTTGCCCCTTTCCCAAGACCACAACTCCCAGAACCATGCTGAGATGGAGCGGATCAAGGCCCAGCACCCGCCCTCAGAGAGAGACACAGTGGTCATAGATGACCGACTGCTCGGGGTGAGAGTTCTTTATTACATATCAATTAACTAGGGTTGGGTATCGTTTTTTTTTCTCCGATACTGGTGCTAAATTGATATTTTTAAAACAGGGCCAGTGCCTGAACTGATACTACTAAAAAAAAAATAAAACATTAAAGAACAGCTTGTTTATGCTAAAGCCATATGGTCAAAATTAAATTATTTATTAATAATAAAATAACAATAACTTATTTCACCAGTAAGTTGCTGTTAAATGACAAAAACAACCACCAGATGGGAAAAGGGTATTTACAATAACTTTTTAATACACCACTTTGCTTAGGCTACCAGTTTCAAGTAAACATACCGTCTGTGTTGTTTTTCCGGCAGCTGCAGACTGTCACACTGTCAGCATATTAACCGTGTTTAATCCAGCTAATTAGCTAACGGTAGGCTTCCATTACCTGCTTTCCTGCAGTCTAGTGTTAACTAGCGTCACACGCAGCAATGCTTCTGTTGCATGTAATGTCTGTTTTGGAGCATCAGAGAAGCGCAAGCATTTCATTGGCACTGAAATGAGGCGCCAAAATCTGTGTTATTTGGTCCAGTAGATATTGGTCGTTTTGGCACCGGTGCCATATTAGCACCGGGTCTTATTACCCAACCCTACACTTAACAGGCACTGTTAAATGAGTTGATTGCTGGATTTAGAAGTCCCTGATCCTAAGATTTTATTGTGCTATTAAGGTTCTGATGCCCCTACGTGCATTTGGTGACGTAAGATTCAAGTGGAGCCATGAGTTGCAGCAGAGCATTTTAGCCAGCCTGGAACCTGGAGTCGACTTGGACTCTCTCAACCTGTACCACTACATTCCACCTAACTACCTAACTCCACCCTATCTGGATGTGGCACCCGACATAACCTGTCACAAGCTGAGACCTCAGGACCGCTTCCTGATCCTCGGCACTGATGGGCTGTGGGATGAACTAGGGAACGAGGAGGCTGTACGACTCGTCGGAGAGCACCTGAGTGGGATTCACCTACAGGTTTGTGCGAGGAGCTGATTCACAGCACACAACGTTCACCTTAAACCTCGCAATTTGTTTTTAATTTATTATATTGTAAGCTTATCCAGTAAAAGTGTTTTTTTTAACTGTTCTATCTTTTTCCTAGGCTCCCGTTTCTCCATCTGAGAGGCAGATGAAATTGGGTCAGATGCATGAACTCTTGCTGAAACGCCAGGCCCGTGCCTCCCCCGCTTTAGACACCAATGCTGCTACACACCTCATCAGACACGCTCTGGGCACTGGGGAGTATGGAGAACTGTGCCACGAGAGGCTGGCCACTATGCTCACTTTGCCAGAGGACCTAGCTAGAATGTATAGGGACGATATCACAGTAACTGTGGTGTATCTGAACTCTGACCTGGCCAGACACAGCTAACAGAAGTTTTTTTATTTTTTATATTGCTTGACTGTTCATGCATTTCCTCCAGGCTGTCATTTTCTGGATATTTTGGGACAAAAAGGATGATCATTACAACCTGTTGCATTCATAGGTTTAAAAATATTTGTAACTGTTAAAAAATATTTTTAAATGAATGGGCAGTTTTCAGTGTTGTATTATGTAGTGCAGGTACAAGTAAGAACTGCTGTCCCACTGTTCTTAGGTGGACATTTTATATATATCACCTGAGTCGCGTGTCAAAAGTGGAAATGTTGGTGGTAATCACAACGCTACAGAATAATGCAGACACTCGTTTTGTTCCTGTGTTCCTGTTGTTTCTATTTCTCTTGCACAGTTTGCTGTAGACCAGCGTGGGCAATGGGCCAGTACCAAGTTCCGGCACTTCTAATTTTGTCCACATGTACCCTTACCTTTTAATTAGTTATTAATACGCTGATGTAACTGATATCACATATAGTGTCTATGGCTGATATTTGTTCCATAATAGGCTATATATCATGATTTATTTGGAGAAACCAAGCAATTCTATGTAAAATAAGACATTCAGCACACCATACAGTGGGGTTCTAAAGTTTGGGCACCCCAGGTAAAAATTTATATTAATGTGCATCAAGAAGCAAAGAAAAGATGGAAAAATCTCCAAAAGTCAACAAATGACAGATTAGACATTCGTATTATGTCACAAAAAGTTAGATTTTATTTCCATCATTTACACTTTCAAAATAACCAAAAACAAAAAAATGGCGTGTGCAAAGTTTGGGCACCCTGCAGAGTTTATACCTCATATTGCCACCTTTGGCCAGTATCACAGCTTGGAAACGCTTCTTGTAGCCAGCCAAGAGTCTTTCAATTCTTGTTTGAGGTATCTTCGGCCATTCTTCCTTCCAAAAGTCTTCCAGTTCTTTGAGTTATCTGGACTGTCTGTCACGCACTGCTCTTTTAAGGTCTATCCATAGATTTTCAATTATGTTGAGGTCAGGAGATTGTGAAGGCCATGGTAAAACCTTCAGTTTACGACTCTTGATTTAATCCACCGTGGATTTTGAGGTGTGTTTAGGATCATTATCCATTAATACAAATTTTTACCTGGGGTGCCTACATTTTCGAACCCCACTGTGAATGGAATGATCCTTTGTTCAGTCGAATCAGGCTCCTTAGATCAAATTGTTGAATATTATACTATACAGGGTCACCCCACAATATACAGTGTATATATAATATATATTATATATTCAGGCTGTATGTGATGTCATGTCATGCAACTGCTGAATTAGGGTACTGGCACTTTGTTTAGACCAATACAGGCACTGCTCTAGACCATCTATCATTTTATGTTTCTTACTACTTGGCTGTTTAGCTGCGTGTAAGCTGTGAAGCATAGTTTTAATGTTGTGTAAATGTACTGTCTTCAGTACTCCACTCAACAGTGCAGAGGCTTCATATTAAACAATTATTAAATTATTTTGTGTGAGTTTTTAAGTTGTGTTACTTGTGTTTTAAATCAGAGATGTGGATTAAAAAGTGACATTAAAAACAGAGGACAACTTACATTTTGCAAAATGTAGAGAGTTCTGACATCCAAACACATTTTTTAAAGTGTAGTGCTGAGTGTCACAATAGCCAATCTGATCCTCAAGTGTTATGTAAACACAGCTACTGTCGGAGGTGCATCACTACACTGGCCTGCATCAACACACACCTGCGTGTTTGACAAAGGCCGCAGGTAACCTCTAACTTATTTGTTTTTTTCACCAACCATTCACTGATAAAAATCAAACTACTCAGCATCAGTAGGAGCAGAGCACAGCATGATTACTGTAGCCACAGGCAGCTTATAGAACAAGACGATCCATTAATCATACTGACTGAGGAATTCTGAAGGTTAATAAATGCTACAGACTTGGCAGGCTACCATTGGAACAAAGCAGTAAAAGAAAGCTGGGTCTCTACACTAAATGATGACAGGGAAGAGAAGGATTTTAAGGGTGCTCTTTTTGCTGTGCCAATTGCAGGTGAGTGTTCAAATTTGGCGTAATTCTTTCTTCAGTCAATAGATCTTGTGGCTCACTACAACTTGTGCATCATTCCTGCAGTCAGTGCAGTCTTTATTACATAACCCACCTTTATATTTGATATATTATTATTATATATATATATATATATCTTCATATCTTCACTTAGTGTATTGATTAAATCAGGTTTTTTAGCAGTATAAACAAAATATAATTATTTAATAATAAAATATGAAACATTTCACCTTCCCACACCCAAAAAATATTTC
The DNA here is from genome assembly GCA_013375575.1 of Percina caprodes. Taxonomy (NCBI): domain Eukaryota; kingdom Metazoa; phylum Chordata; class Actinopteri; order Perciformes; family Percidae; genus Percina; species Percina caprodes. The sequence continues at coordinate 7,531,820 of JABXJD010000001.1, forward strand.
ACTCCTATTATACTATATTATTATATCATAGTAGGCCGTAGGTATTATTTTAAAAACATATATGTGATTATCTATTTTTCCGTGTTTGGCCTTTCTGGCTGCAGCAGGATCTCAGCCATGCCACTTGAGTAACAGACTCAACTGCTCAAACAATGCAATACAAAGAAGCAAAAACCTAGAGGTAAATTTAGAGGTAATCTTAAACTTTGCTCATTGATTAGATTGCAAATATATATATATGTAACTTGACATTGATGTTGAGTTCTGATTCAAATAGATACACTCTGGCAGGGGCCTCGAGCAGCTCCCTACTGTTGAGTTAGCACACGTTTCTGGCAGTTTGAAATGGATGAAGAGGGAGTGGGTTATCCCAGCAATTAACTTTCCAGAAAATGACGGGTCCATATCCCAAATTCATGGCGAAGGTAACAAAAGTAGTATTAAGCAAATTTCATTGTTTTGGATCCATATTCACTAAATTTATTTGCTGTGACATAAGCTTCCTTGACTAAAATATCTGAATCATTGTGCTTTAGATAAAGTCCAACAATGAGGAAAAGGTGTCGATAACCTACAGAATCACTGGACCCTGAGGTGTTTTTTACTGTTGATCGGCAATCTGGGGTGCTGTATGTGACCCAGCCACTGGACAGGGAGAATACAGCCAAATAATTGGGATCGGTCAAAGTTAAAAGCAAAATGGACAGAGAATCACACTATGTCAAAGACAGCTCATACACAGTTCTAGTGTTGGCTTATGACAATGGTAAATGTATACTTTTGGTCTTACCTGACAGCACTGTTACAACCTATCTTTCCCATCTGCCAAACAATAAGCTTTCCCCCTTTTATTCTTCTAGGCACTCTGGTTGTGAGTTTATTAGATGTGAATGACCATCCTCCTGTGATCAAGCAGAAGAAAGCCAGTCTGTGCAATAGTGACCCTTTTCCTGCCCTGCTGGATATAGTGGCCCTAGACAGACCTGGTCATGCTGGACCGTTCCTTGTGGAGCTTCAAGGAGAGCACAGGATCAACTGGACTATTAGTACCAATTCCACAAGTAAGAGGGCTCATTAAAAGTATAAATACAATAACTCTCCACAACACACATACATAAACAAATATTTACTCCAAACTCAAACCAAGCTCTCCTCAATGTCTCCTCAATGCTATGTTGATTCTGCGTCTTTTTCCTCATTGCAGGCAATGTTGCAGCTCTGGCCCCCAAACTCGAGTTGTCACCTGGGGACTATTATGTGCTGATGTGTATCTATGATGTTGGGATGGTCTACCTAGACAGCACACTGGACGTAGAAGTGTGCCAATGTCAAGGAGCTGTCTCAACCTGTTTCATCCCACATTCTGCCCCTCTTCTGCGTATTTATTCTTTCGCAATCTCAGTTCTTGGAGCAATTTTTGGTCTTCTGTGTACGTAACAGGTCTTTTTTTATTCACCCGATGTCCGACATTTGTTCTGTCTTTAGTTGCTCAGTTATTTCTGTTGACCACAGTACTGCTCTTGCTGCTGCTGCTGAGAAGGAGCTGGAGATTGAAGAAAGATGTTCCTCTTTTCGTAGACGTACCCAGACACCACATCTTCAGCTACAATGAGGAGGGAGGAGGTGAAGAGGAATGGGTAGGAGCAGGAGTTTTTAATGCAGCTCACGCAAGACATCTGCGCTATCAGGCATCTTGTTAGTTTTTCCAACAGTCTGTTTAGACTGAAGGAGAGGGAAAATCAGGTGAAATCATGACACAAACTGCAAACATGCTGTGGTATACATTACATCACACTCCTGTGAAACTTAAACCCTGAGTCATGCTAAAGTCAAAAACAAATGTTCTTGAGGCTTTTCCATCTGTTTATGTCAGAGTTGTTTCAGTGGGAACTTTTATTCTTTAGGAGTTTGGCTTGAGCCAGCTTCACAGACGGCTTCCTAAACGCCCTGAAGTCTTCTGCACTGATTTGTTTCCTACTGTTCATAGCCGCCCATGCTACCGCCTACAACTCCAAGCCATTGACAAGACTGTCAAATTCATTGAGGATGTGAGTGATGTTGATTTGGTACAAGAATATCTTTGGAATATAAGAGTGTAAAGGTCTACAAAATGTATCAGTACAATAATTGTATGTTTGTGAGTGCTATAACTCAGTATGTAATATGTTTGCTCTGCAGAACCTGCATGCTGCAGACTTTGACCTCGAAGCTCCTCCTTATAACTCTCATTTAGTCTTTGACTATGAGGGTGTTGGCTCAGAAGTGGGTTCATTGAGTTCAATGAACTTCTCAGAGAGCAGGACTTTCAGAGCCTGGCCCTCTGGGGACCACGTTTCAGCCCGTTGGCTGACCTGTACACAGGCTGGTTAGACAAGGACAATGATGACACAGAAACACTGCCAGGGAAAACAGAATGGGTCTGACACACCCCTAAATGTATTTATAGATCTGTCCAAGGTACTCAGAGTGCTGACCTTTTTTTTTCTGCCTTCTATGGCTTTTTAGCTGAGATTCCATAGCGCTCCTACCGGCTTGTTCATTGCACTGGCGTGTTGGAATGTGCAGGTAAACAATGACATTTCTAAACTAAATATTTAATATGTGTCCTGACCTTACAGTGATGAGGTCATGTTATTCAGGTATATGGTATCACTTGTTTCATGCCAAAATATCATTGCACAAATGAAAGTATGTATTCTGTAATGTGCGCAGCTTCAATCACAAGTGTTATTGGAATTCTAATTTTAAAGATTGTATTTTCATCTCATTCAAGTTAACGTGGGCAATCATTGAAGCTAACATCAAACCCTACAAATTTTATTTTAGTTTCTCTATTTATCTGTATTGCTGTCCTTGTGGTGCTGCATCAATTCAATTTCCCCTCTGACGATCAATAAAGGTTTATCTTATCTTAGCATCTGTTAAGAGATTTTAAATTTTTTTATTTAAAAGTGAAACCAGTACTGTTGTCATACTCCTGGGATTTTAAAAAACTGCTGCACATAAACTATTTGAATAAATCTCTCAGACAAGACATTTGCAGCCAGGACTGGAAACTCTTTTCTTGATCAACACATTATCGGTGGAGTTCCTCAAGGCTCAATCATAGGTCCCATCTTATATTCAATTTGCTCTTTATAGGTCATAAAAACTGTAAGCTCATTATCTCCTATTGCTATGTGGATGGGGCACTGTTACTGCATACAGTATCTAGCCTTGAACTTGCATTATCCTGCCATGTGGCTGAGTATTGATAAAGACAGGATTAGTCAAAGTTAAATGCAGCATTGACAGAGAATAACACTATATCAAAGACAGCTAATACACAATCCCAGTTCTAGCTTATGACTGGTGAAGTTGTTGTTTTGGTCTCATCTATCAACATTACATTTCACAACCTACTTTTTCCCTGTTTCCCAATTTTGTTGTACTTGAAGGTCCCATGGCATGAAATGAGAAAATGAAAGCTCAGATGGGCTTATCTGGAATCTTGCTCCTTATGAGGTCATAAGAGGCAAGGTTACCTCCTCTTTCTCTGCTTTGCCCACCCAGAGAATTTGGCCCAACCATGAGAGAGAGAGACATCATGGCTTTCAAACGAGCAAAGCGGGAGTTGGTCAAGGCCACACCCCTAGCCTCCACCTTACCCCAAAATCTCAAAGCTGATATACATTCATGTAAAAGTGGACAATATTTGAAGTGATTTTGACTGATTGAAGTTACGTACTGTGTGTATTGCAGGTAGCTTACTGCATTTGCACTCATAGCCACAGGGAACTTACATCAGACAATGTCAGCATGTGTAAAGATATTAAAACCTAGATTGGTGCAGCGATACCATTATTAGTATACATCTATTTGTGTGTCTGTGGTCTGATTACAATTTTACATTTATTTGTAAACTTGGGGAAGTGTATGTATTTTATAAACTGGCATGTATTTTGATTGATGTAGACCTGAGGGTAAGGGCGCAGGATGTAATGAGTGTTATGTTTATCTATGAGCATGTCTCTAAAATGAAACTAGTCCTCTGATGTCACTGTAACCTTTGCCTACACGCTGATAAGCTCTTTTAGTCACAGCCAATGATCACCCTGTATCACTTCCTCAAGGGTGGACTTCAACCGTTCACTATCATCCAACGCAAGTGATCTTTGACCCCTGGATCTGCTGCTACACTGAGGAATAATTGCTGCAGTGAGAAAACAATCTGTTTACATGTTTCATGTTTAAGCTACATGACATTTTCTGTTGATATGAGGTCCTGTGGATAAATGAGGGAAAGCTTTACAACATTTGGTGGAAGGTAAGTTGGCACTAAATCAAGTGTAAAATCTGAATCAAAGGTGTGTGTTTGTTTGTGTTTGATTTTTTTCCAGCATTAATTTTGTTCCCCTACAAGTTTACTTTTTTCTTCCACAACAGATGACGCAGAACATGTTCCAGGAGGGGTTGTACCAGGTGTTTTTTAAGGAAACACCCTCAACTCGCCCACTGAGCCAGGTTACCAATCAGGAGGAGCTAATCAATGGCAGGATTCATCGTTGGTTTGGGACTGTGGTTAATACCAGACTTTTAGTCACTGGGGTGAGATGCTGCTTTATTGTGCTCGTCCAAACCATTGGTTAACATCGTTTTTGTAAAGCTTTTTGAGCTATTAAACTGCCTACTTCATGCCATGTGTTTCCCCTCAGGTGGTGCAGATTCTCAGTGCCTTAGCTTGCATACTAGCCACAGTAACCCATGCATGTGTAAGCTACAACTGCTCTGTCTCCATGACAACACCTGTGTGGTCAGGCCTATCTGTGAGTTCACATCTGCTTCCATTGACAGAGAGAGAGAGAGAGAGAGAGAGAGAGAGAGAGAGAGAGAGAGAGAGAGTCATAACTGTTGGTGTTGTTACAGTATGTGGCTGCTGGGTGTCTGGCAATGGAGGTTCAGAGGAAAGCTAATAAATTAAAGGTAAATACGCAATGTGATAATGTCAAATGTGACTTTTTTGCTTTCAGCTGTCTCACTTAATTTTGCATTAATCATGAACAGATCATCACTCTGATGGGTCTGAACCTCTTTAGTCTACTGTTTGGCTTCTCTGCTCTCCTGGCCAACAGCCTCAGGTCTACGCAGCCTGTCGCACACAACACAAACCAACAGGTGATTCTGTAATTCATTTATAAAATGGAGACTGTGAGAAGATCATTTTGTTTGTTTTTCTCAATACATCCACCAATAAGCCAGGACGACACATTTCTGTTCTAACCGTTATAAAGTGTGTTTCAACTAACTTTTAAATACTGAATGTGTATAAATAAATGCTTTCTGAGCTGCAAGTCAACTGTCCTCCTTACTCTCTCTCTCTCTCTCTCTCTCTCTCTCTCTCTCTCTCTCTCTCTCTCTAAATTCTCACCACTAGCGTGTTGGTTCATATGTTGCAAAGGGGAGCTCCATAGCGTTTACTGTACAGTGTTTTCTGGCATCACTCTACATACTTTTCCTGTCTTTGAGAGGACTGCGTCGCTACAGTCCTCCACATATTCAGACCTACAGACGCCTCTCACAGGTAAATATAGTAGGGTGGGATGTAGGGAGAGATTAATATACAATTAACTTAGGTGCTTTGGTCATTTCCAGTTTGATAAAATGCTTTTTCCTTCAGTAATACAGTTTAACTCTGTCAGCTGATTGGCTATGATGATGACATATGATCAAATGTTTTGTGGGAAGTTGTTCTCTAAGTACATTTCCAGTTAAATAAATCAGTATCAAATTTCAAAAGCACAATATTCCAGTCTAGATTGCCATAGATTTAATGAGGTCTGGTACTGGTTTATACATAATTTAATGTTCGTTATATATTGTTTGTTGTTAAATGTTTATTTATTTTGATAGTATTGTCTACTGTATATTGTCTGTATTATCCTTTTAACTGCCTTGCCAAGGGACCACAGATATAAATTAGCTTTATAGCTAACTCTGGTACAGGGCTTGAACTGCGCATGGTCCCTGACAAATAAACTAATAAAATAAAACAAAAAGTTGTTTTGCTTTTCAGGATCCTGATGAAACCAACGGGCCTCTACTGGAACAAGTTGAATTCAGTCTGTGAAACTCAAAGACCAGAAAGGACACACTCCTGCTTGTACAGCGTAAACTCAGTTACTGTTGTTGATCAGGGTCTGTATGGTTTGTATTTAGTTTGTGCAATCCTGATTGAGAAAATTGTTTTAGATATTGTGAAATCCTATCATGCGTCAATGCCTCAGTATCACTTCTCCTTTGAGATTCCCAAAAACCTCAAATTCACCATAAACAAAGTTCAACAGCAAAGTTAAAACTTACAAAAAATAAACAGCATTTTAAAGTATTTGTGTATATCACACACAGCAATGACTTATTCAATACATGCATGTTTTTAACAGCTGAGCAATCTCATTGTCTTACATCATTAAACTGCATTACAGTTTTCCAATTTTCCCCATTTTGACAGATGCTGCTCTGTGGTCGGCACTAGAGGGCAGCATTGCCAGTGTTCTGTTGTGTTGCATGTCTCATCCACAAATCAACTCTCTGTTTAGTGTAATAATAGCTGACACTTGGTTTCAAAGGAATTCACTGTTTTAATCTAATGAGCATTGAGTGTAAATAAATGTTCTGTTTTGGTAAGCTTGCATTGATCTCTTCAATTCTTAATTTGCACATTCACCTATACCTTTACCTTAACCTCATCCAAAAACTAACTTTAACCCTAAAACCAAGTTTAAGCACCTACAACTTAATCTTAAAGGACAATAATAATGTTGCAAAAAATTTCCTCACATTTATGATTTAAAACACACACTGGTCCTCACAAAGATGTCCAAAAGTATATAGAGTACAGAGTAGTAAAGGGTGTGGTGTGTTTAAAGGATGGAGGATTTCATTAACAGTATAAAGCAAGGTCATACAACACTCCTATAGCAAACACACACACACACACACACACACACACACACACACACACACACACACACACACACACACACACACACACACACACACACTTGTAGTGTGAGAGTAAAAAAAATCACAGAGGAGCTAGTTTCTCACGGCATGTCTGGCTAACAGCTTCCAGCTGTTGCATGGTTGGGAGAGCTGCTATGGGAACACACCGAGTACAAAGAGAAACATGGGATTCATTAGTAAATGGACACAGAAGGAGAAAAGAAAGCAGGATGACGAGTTTGGATGTCCTCACAGACCCTGACAACTGATTCCTCTTATAGAAACCACCTTTCTATGTGGTGAGGTATCAAAACTACTGTTTGCGTGTATGTTTGTAGTCTGTGTAGCTGGTGTTTTATGATGTGAGTGTACATATCTGTACATATTCAGTTGTTCTTGGATTGTTTCCATTTGTTCAGATGTCTGTATCTCTTTTGAGTACACTTGAATGGGTCCATGTTGCATTTAAAAAGTACACAAAGAGAGATTGTTCACTGTGATCAGAGGTAGCAGCCAACCTCGTGACATGGTGGCCTGCAAATCAAAAGCAACAAAATGTGTAAAATAAAGCCTGCCATTTGTGCAGCTGTTTAATCTCGTGGTTGGCAGCTGGGTGATGAGTAGTATCTTGGAGTGTATCTTCCCTTTGACTCCACAGGAAATCCTTCTTGTGGGAGGCCTGAGTGTAGGAGGGAAGTGACTGAGGCCTGGATGTGATGACAAGAGAGTGAGTGTGTCCGGGGTAGAGGAAGTGGCGACTACATGATGGGGATTCCCTTTGATAAGGCTGACTGATACCCTGACCTTTCAGCAGAATGGCCTGGGACGATTTGATCGGAGCCACCTGGGAGTGAGTGACTAAATAACTTGATGTTTCTCATTTTTAAAAATGGAAACGAGAACAAACAAGACAGACAAAGGCATAATCTTGAGAACATTCATCAATAATTTATTTTTCTTACTCTCAAGAACCACCACTGCTTCTCCTCTTGAAAATTCATCATCACTTTCCAACAACACAGTTTTGAAAAATGTAAAGTTACTATACAAATTTTTAATAGAAAAAAGAATAAATTAACTGTGGAATTACATATTTTTTAACCAATTCCACATTTTTTCTACAACACCTTTAATGTATTGTTACAGTTGAACAGAACTGATGAAATCAAGTTACATGCTCTATTGTCTGATGGGGAAGTGTTCTACTATTAAACTGTTTGTTAAAATAAGCTTCATTTTGCACATCTGGTAATTGAATCTACTGATAACATGAAGATGTCTAGATCCTATGTGACAAAGCAGTAACTGGTAATTTTGTAGCACCTGAAAGGGTTGTTACAATGTCACAACAAAAAGAAGAAAGAAAACAAACAATACTGATTTGTATAAAATGGAACATTGTTAAAACAATGATGTGAATGTTAAAACCCCCCACAAAACCTTACAGTGCCCCTCCGTACATACAGGAAAAGACGGATAAAAGAGTTAGTTCATTTTTCTTGGAGTATTACAAAAACCTTATACATTTCTATGGATCACAGGAAATATGGTGTGTTTGGAGCTACAGAGGAAGGAGACGTCACACTTTTTCACATCGGGCTCAGAGGTCAGAGATCACCACAACTTTCTTGGATTGAGGAAACACTATGGAGCAACACGTGCTAATGTTAGCGAACAGAAGTCGAATGCTGAATGTCTTTGGTTTTTTTTTTTCCAGCGGATCTCCACGGCATGCATGTGATCGTGTCTTTAGCAAACTAGGGTCATTCATTCCTATGATGGTAACCAGGTAGTGCTGGTTCCAGTCCTGGGGAAAGGCCGATCAAATGTGACCAGGCATGGGTGGGTAACTCTTGGAGAACCAACCATGCAGGGAGTGGGTTGAAACTTCTTATTTAAATAGTCTAGAAAGTGGCAGATCACAACAACTTGTGTTAGTGCATAAAGGAAACACAACACTATGAGGGAAAGGGTAGGATGCGTACCATTCCTTCCCATGCCATACAACACGATACACCATTTATCCAGACATAATGGTGCAATAAGAACAAAAAAAACATCCACTTCTCTGTCACCAAGATGTAGAATTTGTCGTAATCTTAGTGAAATTAACATTTGATTAATTCAGATTTTGTGCAACAATGAAAAAAAATGATTCTTAACATAAACACTGGTACAGAGAAGATGAGGGAAATGGATCAAAACACAGCTAAAACATGCAGAGTTCGACTTCCTTCTTACAAAACCAGGTGTGCTTTTCTAACCCTATTCTGAATATTTGATTGTTGATTGGGATGTGTGAGAAAATAATTCTCACCGATTTGAGAGGTTTAAAGAATTGTTTGTTTTAGTTCTGACTATGGCTTCAAAGAGTACTATCATGTGACACCTTGTCCGTGGTTCTGGATTTTCTAGTTTCCTCTTATGCACTTTGATATATAACTCATTGTTAAACTATTGAGAGTGGAAAATAAAACACACTTATTGTAGGTCCAGCCCTCATAGACACTGTTAATGTTGTGCTTTTCAAAGTACATTTGAAGAATTCCTACCACTGTATACCAAATCATTGAGAAGTCTGAGTGTCTGTTGCTGTTTTATACAATGGCTATAGACTGTTCTGTAGCTCGAATGAGTTCCAGTGATAAAACACAGTATACAGTACAAATGTAAATCACCAACATGTTTGGCACTGATAAACTATAATCTTGCATGCCTATAATATGAGGTGTTGTGACTGTCAGTGTGTGTGCTCTAGCCAACATTGAGTTCAGACTGTCTGTGCACAGTCAGGATGCTTCGGTCATGCTGAAGAGATGGACAGAAAAATGAGAAAGCACAATGCTACTAAAAGGGGACTGACAGATACTCAGTGTGGTACAGAGCCAAGACCAACAAAGAAGAAGAGACACTTGTGATAGAAAAGATCATTCACTACAGAGATGTATCACTGAAAAAAACTCAATATCAAAAACAAGTAACGCCAAAAGATGTCAACAGCTAGAAATCTTTTTTACCTTCAGGGGTGAAAATGAAAAATGTGAAAAGGCAGAATCAGGATCAACTGTTGCAATAATTGTGGACTAAATGTGTGGACATAGTGGACAAATCTGGAAAAGACCAAAGACATTAAATTATCATGATTGAGGAAGTCACTTAAAATAAGCATAGATTAATGCCAAACCCAATAACCACAACTCCAAATTCTCCCCACTCATGATCTTCTACGCCAAGCATCACAAGGCAGAGAACACAGCAAAATGCCTGCTTCAATTCACTCTGTTGATTTAAACCAGTTCATATACTTGAACAATGTTTTTATTGCTATAGTCCTCATCAATATCCCAGATAGAGTCCCATAAACCATCCTGATATTGTCACTGTGAATGCACTCGCATATAGTTGGCTGACACTTTTCAGCAGAGTCACTTTTCTGCAGGGCCCCCAGCCCAGTGTGACCAGGTAATCCAGTAACTTGTCTTTGGTTGTGGGTTAAACTGAGAGGAGTTGAATTTGTCATCTAAATGTTTGTTAATCCAGATTTGTTTTTAAAAGTCTGTGTAATCTTCTCTTCTTATAAATATGCTGGGACAAATAAACAAAAAAAACAAACACCATTAATGGCAATAATGAAATCCAACACAGTCCATTTAGGCCTGGAAATGGGTTTTAAACTGGTGGCTCAAATCCAGCAGGTATCCTCTGATTGGGTGGCAGTGCACTGGAGTTAGTTTAGGTGGGGGGACCAAAGATACGATATGAAACACATCCTGGAATGGCCGATTGGTTGGTTCTGTTGAGTTTGAGTTGTATGTTTGATATTTTTATGTGCTCTCTCTTCCCATTGCTCCTTTCCCCCTTGCTTGTGTGCTGAGGGTGAGTAAAGAACGGGCTCTGTGGTGCTGGCTGTATGGCAACAGTTCAACAGCTGAGGTGGCACTTCTCAGTCTGTCCTGTGAGATCGGCCCTTATCAGAGCGCAGTAAGTGTGTCCCTGTCCAGCTGAGCTGTGATAGAGGGGCATAATAAAGAGATGGTGGGATGGATAGAGGGCAGGATTTAGGGAGGATAGAGGCTCATGTCCAGTCCGCCAGTCCGGTCAAGGCAGGGTTTTTGTAGGGCCTTAAGGATGAGGTTGTTGGTTGTCTATGGGTACAGTAAGGGGCAGTGGAGAGGCAGTAGGAGAGGGCAATGGGACTTTTCTGGGCCCTATAAAAAGGTCTCAGACCAGGGTTCCAGGTTTGGCCTTATCGTGTCCGTACCACTGCACATCTGCCAGCTCTGAACACAGGGGGCTGCTGAGAAAACAGCTGTCGCTGAAAGACCTGCAGAGGAAGACACAGACCACGATGAGAGTGACTTCAGAGAGAAGCGTTTTATCTCAAAAGGTACAATTATCAAACATGTAATAAGTACTGTCATCTACATGGTTTCAAGTGTTTACCTGCTCTTGAGATTGTTTGTTAAAGAATGTTCTCTGTTACAACGCATACAGCACGTTATGGTTATGTATTTCTATTAGTAAATCCTGTAAGGAATTAGCCGCAGTGTTGGTGTCAGATCACAGAGCAGAGCACATGCAGAGATTAGATACAGATACAGCCAAAGAAGGAGTACATGACACAGATACCACCACTGTCAAAGAGCATGAAATTGTCCACATTTCCCATTGTCAGCCCCCCACAGTTGACGATTAAAGTTACTAGTAATGTGGCACTAGTGCCTCATACTTTTAGAATTGTGCAAATTTCTAGATTTCTAAAAATAATAAAAATCGGATTGTGAGTAAATTCAGCAGTCTGCTGTCACATTATATTATTTGCTTCAAGGTTATTTTCTCTCTGTTATGCTGCTGCTGTGTTTTCCGAACAGTACACTGTAGGTTTAGACCACTGAGAGGCCGAGACCACAGACAGTACCTCTATGCATCAGAGCTGGGCTGAGGGGGAGACTGACAGACGTCCTCAGTAGGAGAGCTGTCTGCTGTGCCTCTAAACCAGGAGAGAGGACATACACACAAGGAAAGGAGGGTTAGTGCAGACAGAGAGAGACGAGTAAGAAATGACAAATATTAGGTCATAAGAGAAATCTCCATGACGAAAAGATGACAGGAAAAAGAGTGACGAAACAAGGGGCAACGATGAAGTGAGTGAATCATTAACACAAACAGCAGAATAGAATGAAAAGTCAAGAGGAGTGACATCATTTGAGTAGGAGAAAAAATAGATGTTAATCCCAAAACACATTAAAATCATTCTTAAGGATTAGTTCCACAGTGTAAAACATTATCAGCTGACAGTCAAAGCGTGTGAGGAGGTTACAGTAAGGTTTGGATAAAGACAGAGAGAAAGAAGCTAAGCAGCCATGGTGCAGTTTGTCCTAAAAGAAATCATATCCAGCTTCAAACGTCTTGTCACCCCGGTCTGCTGCTGCGTGTGTGTGTGTGTGTGTGTGTCTTACCCGCTCTGCCAGTTGAGGATGTGCTGTGGGCTACAGGGGGGTGTGGGTGTGGCTGCGTGTTCGCTGGAGGGCGTCATACTCCTCTGGCTGTGAGGGGATGCAGCTATAAGGAAAACTGACAGTTAGTCAAATGGGATACAACACGTGCAGCATGGGATAGAGGAACACAAGAAACATATACACATATACAAAGACACATGGACACACAGACAGAGCACACAAACATAACAGAGGCTACAGTGAGGTGAGTGGCAAAGGAATTTCAACTATGGTTTCCATATGGGGAGTTCAGGGAATGTGGCCTCAGAGCCACTAAGCTTATTTGGCCCAGGGGTCATGTTTGACAAACGTCACATGACACCAGACTTACAAGCCTCGTTGGCGCAGTAGGCAGCGCGTCAGTCTCATAATCTGAAGGTCGTGAGTTCGAGCCTCACACGGGGCATTGCTTTTCCTATCTTTGTATTTGTCAAAACAAAGTATGTGTGCTATTTAAATCTACGAAGCCCTGTTTTACTAGACGTGTCCAACACAGACTTAGAATGAATGCAGTTTCACATGCAGCATATGACATATACATCATTCAAATGTGCAATTTCTAATTTCTAAAACTCACATCAAGAATAATCAGAACTACCGTCTTGCGTTTGGCTGTCTCAGCCAGTTTGTCCAGACTCATATAATATATGCAGTGAAGACTTTACAGACATTAATTAAAAGTTTTTGGCAAAACGTGGATGCTTCACACAAATCTTCAAACCGGCAGCACAGAAGATCTATGTCACCATGGTTTCAGGATTAGTGTCAGCAATTCAGTTTCCGACCAAAATGTGAAATATGGTCAGGAATGCTTTTGAACGTACACATGTTCCAACAAAAAAAGTTCCTTCCCGAGGCTACCCGTCCGGGGCCAACAAACCAGAGCTCCGCAGTGCTGTGATAGAGACTACAGTGACCATGATGTGAATGTTATGTGACCAAAGTCTGCAAGGGTTCATTCCACAAGTCCAGAATATGTCTCTTTTAAATAAATATACTTTGTATTGATTTAGTTAAAAATACATGTTAAATTGTTGAGTTAAAACTCATTGGTGCTTCTGTTAATTAAGTTTTAGTGCCCATGGCAGCTGTCAGAGCCTTGTTGGCGCAGTAGGCAGCGCATCAGTCTCATAATCTGAAGATTGGGGCATTGTGTTTTCTTAACTTCTATTAGCTTTTATTGAAAACACATAAAGATAATGTGAATAAATGACAAACACCCACCTGGTGAGCCCTTGGCGAGTGTCCCTACTCTACTCCCTCGACCATGTCCCAGAGTGCCTTGCTGTGACCCTGTCTCAGACGGGGTAGATCCCGAGTGTGAGTGACTTCTCTCTTTCAGGCTCCCTGAGGACCTCTGGTACCAGCACCGCAGCTCTTCAGACACTGCTGCTCTCCCCCCTGCTCCGCTTCCACCACCCTCTCGCCCCAATGACGGTGTCCGTACGATCTGAGAGCGTGACGGTGTGAGTCGGCCGCTCCCCTCTCCTCCCTCGTCTCCTCCCCAGGCCTCCTTGTACAGTCCCCCGGCGGTGTAGGAGCTGGAGGTCTTGAACTGGGCCTTGACGCTGTAGTGGCCCTCCTGATCGCTCTCCAGGCTGCGCACTACCACAGGGTTGGGGCTGCCCTCCACGTAAAGTGGGTACTCCTTGATGCGGTACTGGGAGGAGGGTTGGCTCTGGCTGTGGAGGTAGACTCCGTGGTGTCCCCCTCCCATCCCCCTCCACCCGAGCCTCCACCAGAGCCGTTCTTAGCTGCCAGGTTTGGCATGGAACCGGAGTTAGAGGAACCCAGGTGACCTGCCGACCTGGAGAGAGACACATATATCAATCTCACTAAAGAACAGTGTTTTACTTTATATACTGTATATTAGGGCTGCAACTAATGATTATTTTCATAGTTGATTAATTAATTAGTTGTTTGGTCTATAAAATGTCAGAAAATTGTGAAAAATGTGGATCCGAAACACCCAAGATGACATCCTCAAAATGAAACTAAAAAATAGCCAGATTTAACAAGCAGGAATCAAAGAATTTTTACTTTTGTCTTAAAAAAACAACTACCGTAATAGATTATCAAAATAGTTGCAGATATATACAGTGGCTTGCATAAGTTTACACACCCATGCTAAAGTTGATTAAAAAGAGGAATAAAAAAACATCTTTTGGAAATTCATCTTAATGCCTTAGTAGGAAAATCCAAACTTTTAAGGACACCAATTTTCTTTGTAAATGAATAATGTATTGTAAATAAATAAATACATGTTCTTCCTTAAAATACAGGGGGCATAAGTATACACACCCCTATGTTAAATTCCCATAGAGGCAGGGAGATGTTTACTATTAAAGGCTAGTTATTTAATGGATCCAGGATACTATTCATCCTGATAAAGTTCCTTTGGCCTTTGGAATTAAAATAACCCCATTTCATCACATAGCCTTCACCATACCTAGAGATTGGCATGGTGTTATTTCAGTTAGTTTAATAACTGATTTGATTTGCACTGAGAGATGATCTATATTTATGCCCCCTGTATTTTAAGGAAGAATTTATTTATTTACAATGCATTATTCATTCACAAAGAAAACTGGTGTCCTTAAAAGGTTGGATTTTCCTAAATTTGTTGAATTAAGGCATTAAGATCAATTTCCAAAAGATGTTTTTTTATTTCTCTTTTTAATCAACTTTAGCATGGCTGTGTAACTTATGCAAGCAACTGTATATATATATATATATATATATATATATATATATATATATAAAAACAATAATATACAAAAATTGCCAAAAAAGGAGTTGTCCTGGTCTGTGTCTTTAACTGCATTTCCCTCCGTCCTTACCTGTGCCTTTGCCTCTGCCTCTGCCTGGCTTTGGAGGGTGAGTCCTCTCCCAGAGTAGAGTAATTGGGGTTGCTGCTAGGGCCCCCAGAGGGGTAGTAATGCTCTGAGCTGCTTTGGCTGGTGCAGGATGAGCAGTCGTCCAGTGGGTCAGAGCCATTGGAGTTGCGTCCTGGGACCAAGAAAAAGTCAGGGCTGCCCAGTGTGCCCAGGGTGTGCGGGTTTGCGTCAGGGTCGGGCGCCAACAGTTTGCCCTGGGACTCAAGGCTTGAGCTGCGGTTCCTAAAGTGCTGAGCGAGGCTGTGCAGACGTGTGGGACTGATGTCCACTGACCTGTGAGATGCAGAATCACAAAAAAGTTAAATATTGTGTCTGAGCAGGAAAACATCTGCAGAATGAATGGAATTGTGGATTTAATTACTTTTTTTTTTACAGGAAACGCTAGAGAAAAGTAAGCCCTGTAACACCATTCCTGTTGGGGTACAAATGGTACCCACATATAAGACGTTTAAAGACTTGCCACTACTACTACTTTTATAGGTAAATATAACCTGTTATAGAGAGGTTAGGTCTTAAATAACCAGTAAACAATTGAAGTTTTAAAGACTGACCTAGTGGAATGTACGTAGTGTGGGGTCCTGGTCCTCAGGTCCGGAGTTGACGGCATGCTGGACTGAGAGTTCCAGTGAGGGAGGCTCCTGATGGGGCTGCTCTGCAGAGAGTTACTACCCCCTGCTTCTGCACTGCCAGAGCTTGGGAAACGCCTGTGACTTGACAGATAGGCAAGGAAAATATGCATAATTTTATCATGAATGTTATTACGTATATCCTCTTGTCACTTACATGTAGGCAACCTATGTATGATCTATCTATCTACTCAACCCACATTTGAGGCATTCATTTTAAGACTATTAACCCAGCCTGTGACCCAAGTCTGAAAATGTAGTTCCACACACGTTACTATTCATTTTGATTGGATTGGTTATATCTGAGATGACTAAACAACATCTTTAATGCACTTGTGGTTGTTTAACACTTTATTAAAATAATTCTGGACAGCCTCACATACACACACACACACACACACACACAAATTAATATACAGTAGCACTTTTAAGCTAGTTTAGATAAACTCCCTCATACCTGGAATGAGAGGAGCGTTTCTTGACTTTTTCATAGGGCTCATCCAGTGACGATTCACTCCACATCTTGGGTTTGATGGGTGATTTATCGTAGTCAGGGCGAGAGTAGTGCAGGTGTCGCAGGCCATCCAGGGACTGCGGTGGAGGGGGCCGACTGTGAGATGGTGGTCGAGGAGGGAGGCCCTTATGAGGCGATGCTACTGGAGAGAAGGTTGGAGTACCTGTAACTTGGGGATCATCTGAAATAGAGTAGTCATTGGACTATGTTGGAGCAATTTCATTAAATCATGAGGAAAAAAGCACAAGAATCAGCAAGTTATTGTTAAAATCTTGCAGAGTAATGTGGACAGAGGACAGAGACTCACCATCATCCAAGACAAGTGCGTCAGACAATGAACTGTCTTCAGAACCAATATTGGCCTCTGTAAAACAGAAACAAGGACAAGAGGTTAGAGATTGTACAATTAGAAAATCAAAAAGCTTAAAAGCCTTTGAGGTATGAAAAAAAGCAACAATGTTGGAACTTGTCAACTATCCAAGCTGTGTGTGATGGCAACTACAGCTAATAGAAATAAAGAAATATAAAAACAATTTAATTTCCCTGTAGAAAATAGGAGTGTATTGGTACCCTCTATGATAAGCGACGCTCTCTGCGTAGGCTTCTTGCCAGAGCGGACCCGGTACTCATTGATCGAGTTCTCAATTTCCTGGAGCTTCTTCAGTGCGTTCAGATAAGAAGTCTTCCTCTGTTTCTTTAGCTTCTTACTGCTGACGTGAGGATCACTGGCAAGACGCCTGGCTGCCTCTGTAATCTGGGACTGAATAGCAAACTCCCGCTCCAAACGCTCCAGTTCCTCTTCCTGGGATAAGCACACATACACAAACATGAGTACAAACTCTGAGTAACACAAGCGCAGACACTGGATTCGCTCACAGTTTTAGCAACAGAAAACTCTGTACAATCCAAAAACAACAAGAGTTAGTTCCCAGACGCGTAGTTAGACTGTAACTCTCCCACGCAACGTATTTGGTTAGACACATACACAAAGCCTTGCCAGAGAAAACATACTGCGGAAATCATTTATCTGTGCTGCAACCCCGCATTTTCTCATCACTGTTTATGGCTAAGTCTATTGAGACAATCTGCCCCCAATAATAACACCTCTCCATCAATCCATCCTACACTCCTCTACTTTTCTCCTGAGATTGTGGAGAAGTAACTATTAGGTGAACCAGGTTAAACATTCTCTGTCATGCTGAAAATGTATTGCACATTGCATGTTTTCTGCACTGCAAAATGTGTCTACTGCACAATATACTGTACATATACTTCAATATATGGTGTGGTATAATGATTTAGTATAAACCTGCAAATGGGATTATAGACAAGGAAATAACCTTATGGCAGTCGTATGTCCTATATGTGAGAATGCACATTATTTCACTAGCCGAGAGAGAGAGAGAGAGAGAGAGAGAGAGAGAGAGAGAGAGAGAGAGAGAGAGAGAGAGAGACAGCAATGATGTTTTCACTTGAGTCAAAATCTTACTGGACTCCCTCGCTCTAAAAATCACTTCATACAACTGCCAGAGTGGCTTCTGTTTGTGTGTGTTTAATGTGTTGAGTGTAAATTAAGAAACTTCTTCCTGCTTGCAAGGCAGTTGTGTGATATTTTATCCCTGGATTCTTTTTAAAGCATACAACCTCAGCAAAACACGCCTGCACACATACAGGAGCACACACAATCTTACTATCACCACTTCCTGTGGTGAGAATGCTGCCAGACTATTTTTAGAAGTTCTGCTCTGGAAAATCTACCCGTGGCACAAAAAGACAGAAAGACAAAGATTCAGTAACACTACTTTTACACGGTCCAAGACATCTCAGACTGTGGCTTTTCAGTTTCCTATGCTTACTTAACAACTGAGTAGGGATGAGTTAACGTATCATTATGTCAATCATCATCCGGTCATTATGTGAGTATTAAGTATTTGGTTTTAGATGAAGATAATCCTGAACAGCCCTTGATCTAAACTCTGAAATTTCAAGAGCTCTTTAACACCAGTCTTTATAATGCCCATACTGTTCATAAATGTATCATTAACATTACAGCTGGGTTAAAAGGAGATAAACACGCTTAACTAATTAGCGTTGTGTTAGACATATTCCAGTAATGCAGCACAGAGCCTGATACAGGTACTTGTAGTGTTATGTATTTGTTTCAAACACTGGCACCACTAGATGACCTCCTGTTTTTATTTGGCCTGTGTGGGGAGTGTGGAGATTGGAGAGTGTGATAAAGTGCTACTGTGGAGAACAGGGAGTTGCAGCTTCACCTCTCCCTTAGGAAGAATTTTCTGCTCGTCTAGTTTGAAGGCGGTACCAATCTTCCGCCTCACTGTGGGCGGCTCCTCTCCTGGTTCCAGAGGATATTCCTTCGGAAGCTTTCCTGTTAGCTCCTACAAAAGTGGACATGGGGACAAGTTAAAAAGGAAGAGCTAAAAAGTTTTCTGGTTTTCAAAATATTTGCCAGATCTGTGTTTTCCCATACCGCCTCCCTGATGCAGATGCTCTTGAGTTCCTCGAGTCTCTTTTTTAGCGTTTCCTCAAGAGCTTCTTGCCTGGCTCTCAAGGCTGCCAACATGTCCTTCTTAGCTGTCTGGGAGCTGTCCGATTCCTGAGAGCCTGCAGCGTACAGAAAACACATAACGTGAGTGCTGGAGTCTAGAGCATGTGTGTTTTGGAGACTTCTTTTGAGGCATATTGCTGAGGGGAGGTAGAAATTTTGCGTGCACCTGCTATCCTTGCAGGATGTTTACAGGGAAGTGAATGGAACGTTTCGATAAGGAAACTGAGTTTTACTGGTGTGTTTGTGTGAGTGTTTCAAGGAAGGGGCTGTTTAGGACAAAGTCTGTGACGCACAATCTCTAAGGCCCTGACATGGTGCCAATCTCATTTGCAACATGTGCCACACAAACACAACACACACAAACACAAACACACACACATACACACACACACAGGCCAGACATACAGTAGCAACAATACAAAACTAACACTGCTGAAACAGATGGCAGAAAGAAACATTAAATGGCTCTCTATTGTTACAAGATATACTATATTTAATAGGGATTGACCAATCAGCCTTAGCCAATGACCAATACGGGCTGTCGATTTTCTTGAGCCGGTGTGTGGTGCCGATACTGCTTTTGTTCCCTCAATTTACAACGTAAAAATGTAAACCCTGCCACATTGGATTTGTTTTCGTAACTGCTCTGCCATTTCTTTAAAAATAATTAACAAAAACACAGATTAGAGTCACTCATCTTACATTCATATCACCTAAATGATGAGATGCGATGTGCATTATATGGATGGGTTATGGTATAACTGCATATGGTTAACTGTGCAAGGGTAAAAGACTTTCATCAACAACACATTCAACACAGTCTTGATGATGCTGCTGACATATTATAAGACAGACAAAACAAGACATAACAAGTCATCACTAAATGTCCTTTGGCAACACATTTTAAAAAACAATAAACCGGAAAAGTAGCCTGAAATGTTTTTAAAAACGCAAATATCTGCCCGATATATCGCCCGGCTGATAAAATCGGTCAATCACTAATATTTAAGTTCATTGTTTCTACACCTATTGTTTTGCAGGTACACACACAGCAAGCAGTGGCCATCCAACTGGTCCTACAGCTCAAACACAATCAGTTTGGTGTGTTAAGTCATGTTGAACAGCCATATTTCTGTAGTGCCTCATTTGCATTCACAAAGGGTTTTTAAATTGATCAGACAAACTCTATGATCAAGTCAGACAGAATCGTGTTGGCTGTGGCAGAGAGGGGAAGTGCGTGGATGTGGCATCACAGTTCCTGTGATATGTTTATGTTGCAGGGTAGAGATGGCCTCCAGTCAGCAGTGGATCATGAAATCAACATACTGACACAACACCAAGGAGACAAGTGACAAGACACAGACAAATAAGACCGAGACACCCTGTATGATAAAGAGAGGGGGAGAGGCCAGAGAGGGTAGACTAAAGAGAGTATCTATACTAAAAAAAGAAGGAAAAGTAATAAACCGATCCAATCAGGAAGATGAGCTGTGGAGTGGTGAAAATGAGGATAGCATGCAAGACATTTTTACTGAAAAAGAATAGTGTTCTTCTTTACTGGAAACAGTAATTGATTACGTGCTATAATTGAAATAGATGAGCCCACAGCCATGTACAGACACACATGCTTGCCTCTTCAGTCATAACTAATGCTGCTTTGGTCTAGTGCACGTCATTTTGTAAATGAATAATGCAGCAGTAGCTAATCAAGTTTCAGGAGCCAATTACTGCACTCGCTTTCTTAGCATGCAACACAGTTTACATGGCTGTCTGGGTTTAAAAGAGCATTCTTCCTTCTACTCTAAATGTGGTACATGTACAAATCTTTCTATCACACTCATTACGTT
Source organism: Percina caprodes (assembly GCA_013375575.1). Classification (NCBI taxonomy): domain Eukaryota; kingdom Metazoa; phylum Chordata; class Actinopteri; order Perciformes; family Percidae; genus Percina; species Percina caprodes. The sequence goes on from JABXJD010000001.1 coordinate 7,552,752, forward strand.
TTGAGCACTGATAAGCCATTGTTTTAAAGGCTGTGGCAAAGTTGTACACTGACCTGCTGCCATTTTCATTACCCACTAAATTTAGAGGGGGCAGGGGCCTCTGGAGGATGAGTCTGTGTGACATGGAGAGTGGGTGTGGTGTGTGTACAGTATGTGTGTGAGAAATGTCAGCACAGAATCAATGGCCTCTTTCCAGAAGCAGCTGCTTCTGTCGCTTCAGTTGTCAAGACTCCCCTCACCACTACACAAAGACTAATACGCACACAAATCAATCTCTCTCTCCCTGTGTCACAATCTGTTTCTCCTTCTCTCTCGAGCACAGTCCCACACACTGACCAGGTACTGACCTGACGATAGCAGACTGCCACTGCTGCCACTTATAATTTTGCCCTTGCTTCCCATGTTGGCAAGTTTGGAGGTCTTCAGAGTTCCTGTTTCCGTAAGGTCTATAGCGATCTCATTCAAACTCCGCGCAGCATGGATCTTAGACTGGAAAGACAAGAATGAAGAGGGTTCATCAAAGCACACCATGCAGCAGTTTAATTGTAACACTCTTGCTGACCATGCTTGCTGAGTTTGCTGTTCTCTTGTACATCTCCAATTCTATCTGCGGTCTGTGGTGTGAGTGTGTATGTGGTGGGCCTGACTGACCTTGCTCTGCTTGCGGTCCAGGTAGAACTGGTGTTGGCTGATAGCCATGGCCCAGATGGACTTGATGAGGGCCGGACAGGCGTACCACGTATGCACAGCGATGCCACTGTGACCAAACGTCCTTCTTGTCACCGACGCCCTACAGTAGGAGCGGACACAAGGCCTCCTTATATACACTGAATACAAAACATGACTACTCATTTACAAAAGTGAAAACACTCCCAGCTGACAACTCCACCACCATTACCACTACTATTACTGCGCCTGCTACAGTAAGCGAGGGAAACATTAGAAGCTTGAGAAAGCAAACCTGATGGCGATATTCTTTTGCAAAGCCACACACGATGTTCCCCATTGTTTACTCATCCTTATTTAAACACACATCTGTAGCTGAGCAACAGACCAGCTCACCCTAATGACAGTTTCCTTTAAAGAAAACATCACTGCTCTCTGTTTCACCCTGTCTGTCTTTTTCTCCCATTCCCTCCCTCCCTCTGTCTGTAGAATAACACTCCAAATATATAGCCATGTTAAATAAACACAAGAGAGGTCACTTCCTCTGCATAACAGCTATCGCGCAGCCATCTATCCTTCTGTGGTCAACTATCAAGGGTTTATCCTGAGAGTGAGTGTGTGTGTGTGTGTGTGTGTGTGTGTGTGTGTGTGTGTGTGTGTGTGTGTGTAAGTGTGAAAGAGCACATGTTTGCGCATGCATGTGGCTGCTCAAGTGTGTTAATAATCAGTCTATCAATCTATGTCAGGCTCCACCGGGACATCCCCAATATCTTGCTCCATTGCCAAGACAAATGCTGCAACCATTACTGAATTAAATTCCAATCTCTCCTTTCCTTTCCTGTAGTTTGAATCGTAACACATTCACATATGGCACAGTGGTAATTTACAATAAAAGCTACTGGAAGGTGTCCATAACTGAGGGAAAATTCTATCACTTCCAAATATAAGCTGCAGAAAATTCTATGGCAATAGCATTCAATTACTAAAGTATCATGCAGTTCAACACTCAGTTACTCAGCTTAAAATTGTGATATAAATTTACCTCCTGGGGTCATGAACTTCCACTGAAAACTTCTTCTCTCTGAAGTAGAGGTTCTCCAACTGACGCCATTGAAACACCTGAGGTTTAGGAGAAGCATACACTTCAGCGCTGCTTACACAAAAACATGCTTCACATGAATCCACACAGCCTTCAGCCAAATCCTCTATTCTCTTCTTTGTATGTTCCAATTTGTTTTGAGAGAAAATGCAATGGATACGAAAAGGGGAAAAAAAAGCTGACGAAGGGGAGGAGTTAGACACAGAGAAGGAGGTGGAGGGAGAGAAAAGGACCCTAGTCTCTGATCAGGTCCAGACCAGGCATTCTTGTCCACAACGGATCCCTGCGCTGGATGACCTCACTCTGAAGAAAGACAGTGTGAGAGGGAGGAGGCTTTCTTCCCTGTGCTTGATTTTTTTTTTCTCTTTTCCGTCCCCTTTATGAACCATCAGATCCACTTTAAATGGAGCCAAAGCCAGCTGGGCGAGAAAGTTTCCCCCAAGACGTAGTCCACAGCATGTGTGTATCTTAAATCCTCCCAGACGCAGGGGAACAGAATGTTATGAGTTGGTGGGTGTTCACCATCTGTAGACGTGTGTGTGTGTGTGTGTGTGTGTGTGTGTGTGTGTGTGGGTGAAGAGAAAGTGTGTAAAGTTGAGTTTCCTCCTCTCCTGTAGCTTTGCTAGGAAGGAGGGGGCGTTTATGCATCCCCTCCTCCTGACCCCTCCTCTCTCCCTCAGGGACTGTGCTTCCTGCTCTGGGCTGTGTGTGTGTGTGTGTGTGTGTGTGTGTGTGTGTGTGTGTGTGTGTGTGTAACAAGGGGTCAGAGTAGGAGTGATGAAGGCGAAATAAGCTTTCTGTGGCCCCAGCAATTGAAGTGCCCATGCTTTGTTTAGTCAGACCTCTTTGTACACGCACACACACACACACACACATTCACAAAGTCTGAGCCTGTTTCTTGTTAGAGACGAGTAGAGTGTGGGCTATTTCAGAACCCAAGTGGGCCTGCATCTATCAGCTGGAGCTGACATACAAACACACTGGCCAACCATCATTGATGGAAGCAAAACTAAGGACGGACAAACAGGAGAAAGGAAACAAAGTAAAAAGACCCAGCTATTACAGAAGGGAGGAAAATAGGAGAAAAGGAGCTAAGGGAGGAACAGGTCAGAGCCCAGGAATTTTAACAGCCTGGGGAAACAATGGTCATGAGAGGATGAGAGGGAGGAAAGGGGAGGAGAGGAAGAAATATGATGAAAAAAGTATGTAAACAACAACCTAATTTGTGTATTTATGTACTGTATCTGTGTGCACGAGCATGAAGAAAGAAAACGGCTGCCCTTATCAAAACTGTTGCTGTACCGTACATTTTCAATGGAGTGTGAAGTGCTAATGTAGCATGGTGCTAAATATAGCAAGCAGGGTAGATTGAGTGAGTTAGTGACTCTGTGTGTGTGTAAGTGTGTGTGTGTGTGTGTGTGTGTGTGTGTGTTGGCTACATATGGGCCAGAGCTGTGGATATCAGATAGGTGTTTGTAACTGTGTTCAGGCACGAGACCACTAAAGCTGTCATCTCCATTAGTGAGACAGAGCTGCTGCAATTTTGGAAGTAGACTTTGATGTTTTTCAGGATAAGTTCTAAACTTGTAAGTAAGACATTTTTGTTATGGTTCTCTGTTTTTTCAAAAAGTGCCCCAGTTACATAAGCCCATTGTATTACTGTAATGAAACCTTTGTAGTCTTTATGGCAGACTGTGAATAGTGTCGAAATCTGATAAAAACATGCTGACAGATTCTTTTTTTGGAACTCAGTCAAAGCCGTTGGGTGCTTCTATTAGGGCTGAGCTGGTGCATGTATGTGTACGCATATGCTATAAATCCTCTTCCTTCTGACTGTAAAACACTCCCACAGAATGGGACAATCACGCACAAGCAGAGGAAGTTACTTGTCATTATTCATAAACAACTGGGTGCTCATGTGAACAGACGCATGTCTATCTCATAATAATGTCCGTGCACCTGAGCACACATCCATTACAGATGAAAAGGTCAGATCTGATACAGTGTAAAGGCCTTTCTTCAATGTAGTGGACTCCCGGGATTACAGGAAGAATAGAAAGTTTAAATAGCTACACATATTATTCTTTTCTGGAACTGGACCCAAGGTTCTCAAAGACTATTGTTCTACCCATTGGTGGGGCTCTGTGTGTAACACTATTTCTGCCAGTTGTCATGGAGATGCAGATACACTCTGGAGGCACTTCCTGTTGTTTGTGTTTGGGTTGTTGTGTTTTGGAGGGATATTGGAAAAGTAATCAGAAAAGGCTGTATGTGCCTATTTTCTCTAAAATAAAACACAGGCAGAAGCTGACTAAAGTCAGTGGGTGTGTATTCTCAATCTACGGCAGAAAAAAGGTATCAATATGCATTGAAATGCCTGTGAGATTACATCAATTTAAACCATAGCTTGCCATGTCTGATTAAACCATCTTGAGGCTTCTTAACAGTGTTGACAGAACACGTTTGCCTTAAATCAGTCAGGTAGACCTATAATCTCTGTCTAAATGAGTCAAAGCACACTAACGAGGCACTAGTGCTGTGTGTGGTTAAGCTGTAAACCCCTGCCTGTGTGTACTGTATGCATGTCTGCATGTGGCCTGCGGTAAGCAGAGAGGGAAAAGTATGTTAAGATCCTCTAATAAAAAGGGTAGATGATCTGGATTTAGAAAAAACAGGGATCTCCTCTGGTAACTAATTAAACACAACTGCCTCTAGTATACACGCAGCTATTTTACAGCACAAGTTGAAGTTACTTAGTTGCTAATTAATAAATAATAAAGGTTGGTGTTGAAAAAAATCTACTTTTTTTACAGTGACAAAAGAAGAAGTAATTGGCCCATAATGTCTCATAATTAGTGTTTTGCCTCCTATCACTGAGTCACAGTCCTGAGTCACAAACCTGAGCAGTGACTCTGAATCACTGGTTATTAAATTATGACTGGACTGACTGGCTAATTGACTAATCACCAAATAAAGTGCTCTTCCTCTGGTTTGCTAAAATAGCGATAACTCCCATTTCTACCATAACATATGGAAAACTCCTAGTGACCTCTATGAGTCTCTCTTCCTATGAGACACTGAACAACTTTAGAAATGAGCACCACCCACCCTCCTTTGTCCACCTTATTAGTTCAAAAAAACTTTACTGTGTTCATTAGGATTTAGTCAGTCTTGTGATGTTGCATTAACAAAACATGCAGTTCACATATCTCATTTGGGTCAAGCTCCTTAAACTACTATCTTACTTGCACCATGAGGAGGCCCAGTCTTTACTTTCTCTGCTTCTAAATGTGTGTGTGAGGGCGAAAGAAGAAGAGAGGGGGGAAGACAGTGAGGGGGTCAGTACAAAAGCTTAACGGACCAATGACTCGCACTGACTGTTGCTATAGCAGCTGAATGCTTGACAAGTGTGTGGGAATGCTATTAACTCTTTCATTCCTCCATCTCCCTCTAAAAGATCTTAAACCCCTCTCTTTCTTTGTTCTTACCACAGGGAAACATGTACAGTATATACATTGTAGAGTAAAAAACACACAGTTTGTGACATTTTCACAGGTTTCTCAGCAGGTTTTGTTATGTGTGTAAGAGGGTCTTGGTGGTCGGTCAGTATGCAGGGATGCTGTTAACCCCATTAACACCCTATAAGACAAGGCTGAATGCCAGAGATCAAGGCCCTAAAGACAACTGGAGGTCAGAGATAAGGTAAGAAAAGCTTTCACAGACAACCCTCTGGTTGCATTGACTGGGAGGAGAACCCATTCATAGAAATAAAAGCAGAACAGGATGCAAAACATTCCGAGACTGAATGTCTACAGACAGTAGTATTTGTATAGCAATGTTAGGGCTCTTCCCAAACACAATATCCTGACTCACTGAATGGAAAAAATAGACAGTGGTGGCCTTGAAAAGATGTCCTTGTAAAGTTCCATGTTACTGATATTACGCAACTAATCACTTTTCTTTAAAAAGGCAGCTGAAAGAAATTAGGTACCAAAAACAGGAAGATATTTAAGATAAGTCATACATTCTATTCAGGACCAGAATATTGTGTTGTTAAAACATTTAGCAATTTTGGAAATTATATCAATTGATGCTTTAAAGTTCATTGAAAGAGTAAAGTGAAGGCTGTGCAGAGGACAGGAGTTTAGTTTGTGGTGCAGAGAGATCATCATCTCACCTTCCTGGGTTTGACTTTGTCTTGGTGGTCATACTGGAAGATGCCTTTATAGCTCAGACCCAACCACCATGGGATCCCCTGCTTGTCCTAAAACATAAACAGAGACATACCTCAGGAAAGGTTGTGCATGTGAATGGGATTGATTGAGAGAGAAATGGAAAGAAGAAGGACATATAAAGAAATACAGAGTACAAATAGCTTTAAACTTCATATCTCCAAATCCCAAACTCCCTCCTCCAGAGTCAACAAAAATGTGTGTGGTGTGGTGTGGTGTGTGTGTGTGTGCTGTGTGAAAAAAGTAAAGGCCGAGTAGTAAAACTGTACCTTAACACCATAGTAATGTACTCCATATGTGGGGAGAGACTCTACAATGCTCATATAACTGTGAGGAGCAGAAAGAAAGACATGTAAGGGATACAGCGTTCCATAAAGTGAACAAACACAACCAGAGATACATACACACACTTACTTTACAATAGCTTGACCTCTGGACTGCCCATTGAGCTTCTTGTAATGCTCTACAACCCGGTCTTCACTGTAGGACAGTACAAAAAACAGAAAGAAGTAAAAATATTTAGAAGGGTAAACACGACAAATAGTGTGTGCAATATTGTGGTGGTTTGCTTGATAACTGACTAGCCTCTCACCAGTAGGCTAGAGATGGGTGGTCCTTTAGGGCCTGGGTGGGCAAAGCGGGCAGCTTTTTCAGGTCAGACCTGGTTGCATCATTACTGTAAGGGAGAAACCACAAGACATGGTCAACACTACTTCTGTAAGAACAATCATTCTCTGCTGTAGGCCACAGTTTCATTCAAAAACTGACTGGGAGATACCACTGAACTGTAGAAAAAGGAACACTTCGAATTTGCAAAACCAAATATTTCCCAGAACTGAATTTATTGTTAACGTTGAAAAGATGGTGGGAAATAAACTAAGTTTAGTCAAAGAGGGGAATAATTGCTGACAGCAGCCTAATTGCTCTCAATTTTAGAGATTGGGCGCTGCTGATCTCAGAACAGCTGCAAAGACACTGACAGTTGCAAACAGGAGAGAAAAAAAGGGACACACAAACACAAGTGAGAGATAAAGAAAGAAAGCTAAAAGGAGATACATACGGGATGGAGAAAAAGATAACCACAAAGGCAAAGTAAATGAGACAGGGAACCAGAGACTTGGCCCCAGATTCAGTTTTCAGGTCTTAATAGTCCACTCTAATCCTCCAGCCTCTCTCCAGCCTCCGCCAAGGCCTCCGAGGAATGGGGAAAGCCCTGGGAACATTACAACCTATGAGCTAAAGCCCTGGAAGAGTTCCCATCCACCCTGCCCGTCTGTTCAATGTGTGAACACAGCTGTGTGCCTGGTTGATATCCATTCAACTACTCATTAGGTATACGTGGTTGTGTGCACCACTTTGGCATTGTACTTGATGAAAGGGCAGGCAAAGGCTCACCTTGAACAATGCAACATGTGCACCATGGCATTGTAAGATGTTCATCTTCACAAGTTACTAAATAGTATTTTCAGTCTTAAAATCTGATTTTTCTTTGAGGAGTCTGAAATGAAAACTGAATATCCAACTTCTTTCTAATGCATATTCACCTTTTATATTATATTCAGATTTGTAAAAAAATACTGAAATCATTGAAAGGCTGACTCCACTACCATCAAGAGAAGTGCTTGTGATTCAAAGAAACTCTTGGAGCAAATGGTTTGAATTTGACAAAGGAAAATTAATTCACACTCATTTTGGAATAATGATATCATAATAATAGGATTTTTTAGAGGAGCAGCAGTGACAGATATAGTGAAACTTAATATAGAGGAGGGGTACAATGTATGGTTTTGAAGAGATGTGCAGAGGGTCTATAGAGCTTTTAGAGAAGGAAAGGTATTTGTGCGTGGGAGAAAGGGGATAAAGAAAAGGGGGAGGAGGGTGAAAGGAATGTCTCCAGAGTGTGTCACATTCCAGCCCTCCCCAGGATATTATGTTTATTTACTCCTTTCCACGCCGGAAATGAGGTCAGAGGTGATGAGTGCTGTGGTCTGTTATTATCCCAATAACAAAGGGATGAGGAGATGAGGAATGACATAAATTTAGGCCCACATCACACAAATGTACATCTAATGAGCCACATGTGGAAAGTAGCTCACATGAAACATGTACATGACTGGAACGTTCCATAGCTATAGAGTTTAACTAATGTGAGTTTAATGATTGATACTTAATCTGATATGTTTGAAGTGAAGTCTTCAGTAAAACATTTCATTTTCTGGTGGTATATTAGAAAATCTTTCATGTCCCAATGGTGAACCTTGTCTTAAATTGGAAGGAAGTCACTCCCAATGAAGACTTTCTGTCTTTCATTACACACTGCATTGAGGCCCGCACACGTGCATGCTTTTTTCACAAGTGGCAGCATAGGCTGAAAAGAGTGAACCAAAGTGGAACAGGGATGGCAGGAAATAAGGAGGGCTCAGAAACAAAGAGAGTTCTCAGTGATGCACATCAATGCACAGTGGAGCAGACAGACCACTGATATCACTTCAACTGTCATTCTGTGCTTCTCTCTTCTGAATCAACATGTATAAACCCAATCACCTCTGTCGCTAGGGAAGAAACTTAGGTGATGAAACAGAATATGTGATATAAAAACTGGCAAAGAACACTACAAGCTACAACCTTTTACTTTCTTACATGTCCACTACATCATAGTCATTACAAGTTACTGATGAGCTTACCTGGTGAAATCACCTTTAGCCTCCTGTGGAACAGAAAGGGAAATAAAAAAAGTATTGAGAGAAGAAAGGATATACATATGTTGGATATGTGAGCAACAAACAGTGACCATAAAATGTGCATTTATATTCTGTTTTCATTGGTGAAAGTGCAGTCAGGTCTGCTGTGCTGGAATCAAAGAGAAACATTAAACCTCTAAGTGAAGTGAAACCTCTGAAGGTCTACAGACCAGATATCTGATACTGTGCATCTGCACCTGCATGGAGGGCACACTCACATACACACGCACACGCACACACACACACACACACACACACACACATACACACAAAAAAAGACAAACCACGTAGCCCTGTCTAGGTGTAATCTGACCTTGCACAGCATCAGTTAATGGACTGACCTACTCTGAGAAAGGGATAGGAGAGAGAAAGGGCTGGCGTTGAGAAGATTTTGTAAAGTAAAAGAGTTTCCCTGCTGCTCTGTTTTATATTAGCACTGACTGACTGCACCAAGAATTTAGCTGGTAGCCAAGAACTTTGCTACCAACAAAGAAAGTTCAAGTTTTTAGGATTTAAAATCCCCCAGTGTCATTTCAGATTACTAACAGATTGATGACAGCAATAGATAATGTGAGCTCAATCATCGTCAATTAAGACAGCAATAGATAATGTGAGTTTAGTCATGGTCAATTAGAATCAAAGGCTGGTGGAGACATTTTGGAAGAAAACTTCAAACGGCAGAGCAACAGCAACTGGAATAACTAGTGTGTTTGGCTGCATGTGCAAACGGTGAAAAATGACCTCCACACCCACACACACACACACACACACACACACACACACACACACACACACACAACAAACAGACAAACACGCTTTATCTTACTTGTAGAATAAAGGAAGCCAATTCAAAGACAACATCACTGTCCACTTCAATAAGCTCCTGGAAGAAAAACAGAAGAGAACACAGGGGCCATGAATGACACATTGTCTTACTGCTGGCAGCGAGTAAATAAATAAAACACACTGTGCAGAGTAAAAGTGGACATGCCTCTGATCATCATCCATTTATTCAAGATGGACTGCTAATTCCTTTCATCTCCCCACATGACACTCCCCCCTCAATTTTTCCTCTCTCCCTTCTCTAATTTCATGACCTCTTCATGTGGATTGAGCTCAGAGATTAAAGGGAAACTGAGGGGGTTTGGGAGAGGGGGCTTAAGGGTGGAGGGTGGGCATGAATGCTCTGGTTACTAACTACTCAATCCATTTTCCAAAGATGTGTGTTTTTTTTTTTTTTACTGTATTACTGTTGGTTATTTAAGGACATGGACATTCCTGGGGAAAAGGGAAAGGAATGGAGTCTTTATGGGCATCATCATTAGTGTTGTTGGTTTTTCATTTGGTGTTTGTGCGTGTAATCACCGACCATATGTAGGTACATATACATGGAATGCTAGGTCTGCATTGAAAGGGAGAAGGATAAGGGTTAGTGGGCAGTGAGCAGTGGGTCAACTATGCCTGGAATGCTCCCTTTACAATTCTCCACGTAATTGTTTGGGAGATCAGACAACCATGATGAAACACTAGACAGAACAAACCCACCCTGGGTGTACCACCCAGCGTGGCTAGCTACACATTGTCACATTGCGTGTGCTATTGTATTGTATCCCACAGCACAGTTGAATGTGTCTCAATAATTACATTGTATATGTATACAATACAAATGAGGTCAATGTATAGCCTGATCTACTATATTTTAACTACTGTGTAAGTGCAACATGTTTTCTAAAAAAGTCTATGTTATATTTATTTTCTTGCTCTCTTTTGCCTCTCTCCCTTAATGGGATCGTCATGAGAGCTGAGAGAGATCATTGGTGTTTAGCTGTTGTTCTTATCAGGGTGACTTGTGATAAATGAGCAGAGAGGGATCAGGTATCTCTGCCAAGGACATTTCAACAGAGCTACTGGTGGTACTGTATCAGAAACCTTTTGTTTGTCGGACAGTCTTTCCCCGGCTACTTGGTTACATAGTCACTGCTATTTGAGTCGCAGTGTCCTAATGGACAGAGCAGTAAGACAGATGCAACATGTGTACAACTAGGCTTAAACTAGACAACCTCAAGCCTCCAATGTACGCTTAGGTTTGTTTTACTATTTGACAACATTAACTGAGAAAGGAACCCATGCATATCCCTTGCATACGAGAAACCCGTGAAAGATGCACTATTCTGGACATGCATTCAAAAACCGTTTGACCCAGTCAAAACATTGAACATTACAGGTGAGAAGTGCTGGCTCTATGACAATTTATGGATGGGACACTGTATTTAAATTTAATGGTTTTGGCTCTAATAAAGTAATGAGTCTCATAACATTATCACAGCTTTCTACAGGGCTTTGACTGGGACGTTTCTGCATTAATTTTTCCCTTCAGGCCACATATGCCCTCTTCTGGACATGACAAAAAACTGCTTGACATTGGTGTCAGGCTACAGTATAGCTATGCACAGGGTAGCAGGTAGACATATGATAAGAGAAAGTGAACATTTTAACTGAATAAGACAGTCTTCCCTCACTGTAAGCAAACTTGCAAATGGCCTTCGCTGAGTGGAATGCTTTAAGTAATCACTAAATGTACAAACTATATATTATGTTTATGCCAAAAATTGGCATAAACATAAAGTCCTTTACTCCACATATTTATAACTTTAAATATACCCATTAAACCCCTTCACCTTCTTTTAGCAAAAAGGTAGAAATAAGTCTAGAAGAAATATTTCAAATATAAAATTACAGCGTATTCTTACCGTCCATAGTTTTTAAAGCATTTCAGGATAAATACATTCCTCCATTATCACAAGTCAACAGTATTAGGAACATACATTATGGCAACTAAATAACGAGTTTACCTTGTAGATGATGGACTTTGCATTAAGAAAAAACAGTTCAATAGTGGCATTGTCCTTCAGGTAGGATATACTCTCTATGTAGAACCTGTAAACATAGAAGGAAAAGCTTCAATACATACAGTATGCAACAGCAAAGGGATAGGGTTGACCTTCAGTCCAACAATAAGATCAGTGAGGTTTATTATTTATTTTCTTCAGAAACAAAAATAACACAAATAATAATATAGGAGAACAAGTTAAACATGGAGGCTATAGTCGTGTCATGTGAACATATAACAGAAATGTTGCAATGACCAAAGTGACCAGAAGGGGGAACACCATACCAAAGGCTGACCCTGTGTACCAACATCCTTTCACTTTCAACCCTTAAACAAATTCCCTCTCTCCCAATGGTGGCTGGCAATGATCCATTATTAGTTTGTTAGTGTGAGCACATTCCACAATCTGAAAGCACACACCCACACCCACACTGAATGTGCACATGATGCACTTCGCTCATTGTTGGCTTCTCTGCATCATCAGCAGTGTGTAGTGATTTCACATGCACATACAGTACTTACACACACACACACACACACACACACACACACACACACACACACACACACACACACACACTGGAGAGAGAAGCACAGTAACCCACTTCTGGCAGAGCGGCGAGTAAGAAGCTAGCATAATAATGCAGTCTAAATTTAGCTCATGATAGCATGCAGAGCCAGTGGGAAGCTATGATGGTACACTAAAGCTACACATTGTTAGCTCATCTCTTGTGGAAATATAACATATTAAACACTTTCCAGTATATGACTTCATGTATCCCTAATTCCCTATAAGTGTGATGATGTGACCTAAACACATGTTCCTATGAACACATGTGAATGAATGTGTGTCTGTATGAGTGTATAGGTATATTGAGTGAGAGTGATTGTAGGAGGATCAATATTTGAGGGCTTAAATCACGTTACCTATTGAGCTGCAAGAGAGAATGAGAGGAGCCCTGTCAATATTCAGTGTGAACATTTAATTAAAGCCCCAGTGTTGATGAGACCTACACACTGCCAGCACAGCAGCAAGCATGCAAACCACTGAACCAGCAGGAGGTGGGCATCTGCCCTACCGTGCATTTATTGGGAACACACACTTCATACAAATACCACATGAGCATGCAAATATATGACGGACATGCACCTGTGCACACACACACACACACACACACACACACACACACACACACACACACAAACACACAAACACACAGACACACACACACACACACACACACACATACACACAGTGCTAATGAAAACAATATGCTCAAATTGATAATGGATTCAGGCCTGACATTTGAGCTGAATGTAGTATAGTCCTGAATCTGCGTATGTGTGTGTAATTGTGACAAAGAAATACGGTGGGATGCGTGTGTGCACATAAGCGAGGGGGGGTGTAGTCAGTGTGACATTTGGAGAGATTGAGGTTAGAGATTGGACTGAACTGCGAGACAAAAAGGGGGATGAAGCATCAAAATGGTGTCAAAGTTCACAATGTCACAGCAGCACGACCATATCCTCAAACACCTATTAGTCTATGTAAATAAACACAGTGACCCCACCCTGACCATCAAGGATACACATACACAGTTGTTTTATATGGTTCTATAGCTGACCTAAGAGAGAAGATAAAGAGAGATAGTAATCTAACTTAACGGAAATAGCAACGATGGCTAAAACAGCAGTAATAGCAGCCAAATATATTTATCTGCACATCTTTTGATTATATCACTGTCACATTGCACAATGACACAATTGTTTGCTAAATAGGGTCCACAATGAGTCTAAAAATAAGATTTTCCTATTTCCACTCCTCTTATTGTGTCAAGACCGACGAGCTGTCGCAAATGTCTACCTGGAAATAACATCTCTATGACATTGTTTAGCAGAATCAGCAATGTGTGTCACGTTACTATTTACATTGTTAAAGGGTAACTACCATTTTTTTCAACCTGAACTGGACCTATTTTCCTATGTTTTTGTGCCACAGTGACTGATGGAAACAACAATCTTTTAAATTGGTCTAGTATTAAGCAAGATTACTACAATGTACTGTAAGTTAAGGGCAATTGTCCAGCTTGTATTTACCTTCACAAAAGTGCTCGTTTTGCTGCTGACAGGCTCAGATTTAATTTAAAGTGTCTGACAACATTATGGAAAGTATTTCGGAGGTCTACCTTTCTGTTAAAGATTAAGATCCTTTTTTTTTTAAACAACAAAAACATCCGCAAAATTGCATTCGCTAAACCCACCAGACTCCATGTAAATAAAAAGTAATTTTAGCATTGTAAAATACACTTCATTCAAAGTCAACAGAAACAAACTATGAAAAGCCGTTTTGGGTCATCTTTCCAATTTTCCGACCATTACAACTCTAGTTTTGGTTGAAATACACCCAGAGTTTATCGATTTACATATGAAAATATGTTGGCTCTATACAAGTATTGCTTTGTCTGGAGGGTTTAGAGTTAGCGACTTTAGATCAAATTCTGGTTAAACAGAAATGTCTCATATGACTTAGAATATTAATCTGAGCCTGTCAGTGACAACACAAGCACTTTTGTGAAGGTAAATACAAGCAGGACAATTGCCCTATTACTGTAACTTACATTGTAGCTTGTTTCGCCGCTGCCGACTGCAGCGATCTCGCTTAATAATGAACCAAGTACAAAGATTGTTGTTCTAAGGTGTATATGACAATATAGAGGTATGTTGGGGAAAGAGCACACCAGTGGACCCAAAAGAAAGCCAGGTGCCCTTTTCTTGTTTATTCAATAGCTTCTGGAAGATAAGACACCCACAGACACACAAACAAAGAAACAAACACAAATGTGCACCTTTTGTATTTCTGTCACAGATTATATACACACACATGATCCAGTGTCTGTGTGTGAGTCAGGAGTGTTTCATATACTGTATGAGTGGGGCCATTGTAAGGGCTAAGAGAGGAGTGTGGGATTGTAGGGTTATTTCATAACGGTTCATAATAGGTCAGAAGAGTTGGCTTCAACTGAGGGGATGACTATATAATACAGCAATAGCAAGAACACACACATGCCTCGTTATAGGTTGAATCAAGTACCAGAATATTTTCTACCATGTTTAGCATTACATTGAAAAGTGAACATTTTACAAATGTGCTGTCGAAGTGCTTCTGCATAAAAATGCATAGTACTACTAACGTAGAGATAAAAATGATACGGCTCCTCTCTTTATGGGATTATGCCACCTTATTTGGAATATGTCAGTCTCAATCACGGCAAAGCTATTTGACAGGATATACATGCAGCACATACTGATGAGGTCTGAGAGGCTCATGATTGGTGGAGAGGCCCCGTGGCGGAAGTTAAACACCAGGGTCAAAGCAATTTCATAGGGCCCTGTCATAACTAACCTTGTTATTCTGTTCCTATTACCACATGAAGGCATGTGCATGCACTGACACATATACAGTACATACACTCGCTCCATCTTTCTCTTTCTCTTCCACAGACGTTCAAACACCGTCTGCAGTCAGAGAACATGGAATGCCTAAGTGATTAATTTAATAAATAAAGACTTACCTGACACAGAAGTAGAGGACAATGGGACCAGACTTCTTGGGGAACTCATGTTCTAATACCCTGCGGTCCAACTGCAGCCAACTAAAATGGCCCCTGAGACAAAATAACAAAACAATCAATGCTATTATTATTCAGGGCTGTCTAAATAGTCAACAAGGATAGACAACTTAATCTAATCACACTGAACCTCGTTGCTTAAGCCGCCACATTTTTCTTTTCTCAATCCCCCTCCAACCAACAGAGGGAAAAACTGCAGAAACAGCTTGTCACCCTGGTAACCCTGCATGGTCTCCTGAGCAACATCTCCTTCAAACTCTCCCTCCTTCTGTCTCTGTTTCACAATCTCTCTTGCTCTTTCCCCCACAAACGGCCTCTTTGACCACTGACCGCTCAAAGCTGACCTCAGGCACACACAACAAATCTACACATCATAGAATTAGCCCTGGGGGACTACAAGACTGCAAAGCTGATATTGCTTTACTGGACTGACATTGGCTACAGTATGTGTCACAGCCATGTAAATGCCACGGTGCAGAGGCCAGTCTTGCTTGGCATCAGTGGGTGTATGAGATAAAAACAAAAAAGAAAGAAAACATAGGCCATGGCAAGGTTTGCCTGTGTGTAATAAAATGTGTATGTTTGCATGACAGTGATAGTGCTGCACTATGCTGTGGTGTTTCTGTCTTTCTAGGTCACCAAACACAATACATATAATTTGAATGTCATTTTTGCATTTCAGGCACAGTTCTTGTAGCAAGCCTTCTGGTCGACATGGACCTGTAATCCTTTGCTATTCCAGAGCAAGATAATCATAGCCTCATCATAACAGTAAAACTTTTTCCAACTAGGGATCATATATCAGTTTATGGTTCATACTCATGATCACAATTATATTTTAACTTGAATGAAGGTAGCCATCCCTTTTACTTGGAAGTGAAATATGAAAACCATAAACTGGATATCTAGGTTTTTTTTAAAGTGAAAAGTGAAAAAGAAAAGATAAAAATGAAATATAATAATATATAAAAGGCACACCGGTAATTTATCAGGAGAACAGGCCAAAACCCACAGCCAAATTTTACTGTAAGATTTCTGAAACCGTATTTAAAACTCAAACAATGAACCGGGAACTGGAGTTTTCATAGCGGTGCTTCTGCTCATGGTGCAGCATCTTGCTAATGTTAACTCTATGTATTTGACAATAGCTTTTGTCTTTTCAAAATAAGAGGGTACAATTCAAGTATTATTTCTTTGCATAATGTTGGAACTAAAGTAATACTGTTTTGTGTAACAAATAGGTCTTGGACAAGACTTATAGAAACATGTTGCAACTGCAGTCTTTCCACCTCTGTCATCTATGTGCTGACCATGTCATAAACATTAGTTACAAGCCACCAAGAAGTTCACAGGTTATCGAAGACTAAAGAAACAGACAATACTGTACACTCCACTCTATGGGCCTTGTTTTGTTTACCAGCACAACTGGTCGCACCTGAACTTTGATACTGATTTTGCCGATTGTCTGGTTCTAGTCTAATATGTCCCACATGTTGCTTAAACAATTCTGTTGATAGAAACTGAGTATCCAGACTGTGTTAACTGTTGATAGTCTGGGTGTAGTTACAGTGTTGTGGCGAAGCATTGACGATTCCAATCCAACAAGATCAAATGCAGAGATAGTCCTGGGCTACTAATACACCACGTGCAGTAGTAGAGTTCAGTGGCATTAGTATTTGAATGTGACTTACGTTTCGTCTGTGTATGCAATTCCAAAGTACTCCTTCTCCTTGAGGTTGAAGTGAGAGGCCACAAGGTCCAGCAAGTCCTTAGCCATCAGCTTGGGCTGCAAGGGGACAGAAATATTAGTATTGCTCTTTTATGATTTTATATACCAGTTCAAACTTTCCCTGTGTGTGAGTGTTGTGGTTTATTTCACTGTAGTTTAACTGGAACACATACATGTGTAGAGCTTTATGTTAATGTATTCTATCAGCAATTGATTAACTGTAGTGACTAAGCATTCTGACAAACACTGGGGAAAAGAGCAAGAGAGAAGGAGATAAATAAGAGAGAGAGTGCGAGAAAGATGGATGGAGTATGTGGAAGTTGCTGACAGTGCAGGTACTCTGCCCTTCCCCTCCCTCCCTCCCTCCCTCCTTTCCGAACATCTGACCTGAACATCTACTGCAGAGTCATGGCTCTGGGCTCAACCACTGTTTGTAGGGAGAGGGCTGCAGCTAGCATCAGAGCTTCCTAACTAGTTAATACTGTGTAATACAGTCCAAGCTATACCATGTGATGACCATCTCCATTCATCACAACATTCAGAGCATGCAGAAAGCATCTTAAAGCCAAGCAGAGGCCGGGGACTGCTGCCATATGTTGCTGGTTTGTGACATCCTGAGTAACAGCCTGCCCCACCCTGAGGTCAACCATGGGTGTGCCTACATTTTCATTACACACACCACACACACACCCCACACACACACACACACACACACACACACACAACACACACACACACAGACAGACAGACAAATTTGCATGAACATATTGTGCACACAGGAGCCCATACACAACATGCATGCAGCCTGCTCACAACACACAGGAGGTATGTGCTGTGCATATATAGGATAAAGGAGAAGAATAAAACATACTGTGTGCATCCATATATGCCCATGCACAACTTTACATACACAGCTACTGTACATGTGCATATTCTTAACAATCTCCCCCTGCACAACTACAACTTCAGTGACAAAAGCTACTGAAAGCTATTTAAAGAGGTGACATCACACACACACACACACACACACACACACACACACACACACACACACACACACACACACACACACACACACACACAAAACTCCAATGACCTAGATCTCATATAAGCATATAAACGCCTACAGTGATCCTGCAACAGAAAAGGATCTGGAGTGAATAGATAGAGTGGAGCAAACACAGGCTGATTCTGACTTATAGTCCCCTGTATTAGATTTCTGCATCAGATAAAAGTGTTACTGTAAATAGAAAAAAACATGGCTACCGTACTAGCTGGTTCTGTCTCAATGTCCCTTTGATCTAACCTCACTACACCCTACAGCACTGGTAAATTATCTAGGAGACTCCCACACTGCTGTGTTAAGGAATACTGAGGTTATCCTTAACAGAAACTCTTTCAAATGCATACTCACAGTAAGAATGATAAACTCACCTCCCTCAGTAAAGAGAAGATCATCGACAAGCTACATTTGTGTTTGTGTCCATGGTTTCATCTTCAGTAGACTTGACTACTGTAATGGGTCTTTACAGGTCTCCCTAAAAAATCAATCAGACAGCTGCAGCTGATTCAGAACGCTGCTACTCGGGTCCTCACTAAGACCAAGAGACTGGATCACATCACTCCAGTTCTGAAGTCCTTACACTGGCTTCCTGTGCCTCAAAGAATTGATTTCAAAGTACTTTTGCTAGTTTATAAATCACTAAATGGTTTAGGGCCCAAAAACATTTTTGATCTGCTAGTACACTATGACCCCCCCCAGACCTCTCAGGTCATCTGGGACAGGTCTGCTTTCTGTCCCCAGAGTCAGAACTAAACAGGGGGAAGCAGCGTTCAGTTTCTATGCTCTTCATATCTGGAACAAACTCCCAGAAACCTGCAGATCTGCTGCTACTCTCAGTTCTTTTAAATCAAGGCTGAAGACCTTTCTTTTTGATGTTGCCTTTTGTTAATTAATGCTAATTTCATTAACGTTTAATTTCTTATACTGCACTGTAACTTTTATTCCTGTGTTTTATCTGTTTTTAATTTTAATTTTTAAATGTTTCTTCTGTGTTTTATCTGTTTTTATTTTTATTTTTTAACTGTTTTTGTATAAAGCACTTTGAATTGCCCTGTTGCTGAAATGTGATATACAAATAAAGCTGCCTTGCCTTGCCTTTATACTATGGTTGTGTGTAGATAACACAAGCAGTGATTTAAGTGCTGACCTTATCTGTGTTTAAGTCCTGATCTGTCTGACTCTTGACAAAAACTGGTTGTCCAGTCCACAAAGACTCTGATTTTCTCTGTTGTTTCTCCAAATGGCAGAGCAGCGATTCACAAGAGCAACACTAGATCTCTTTGAAGTACTTTAAAACGTTTTAGATGTGGAAATTTAAGGTCTAGAGCAGGCTATGTTTACATTATTAGCAGTAATACATGTTTTGGTTAAGTCTGAGACACATGCAGCCGTGGTCTCTCATTACTACACGGCAGTCAACTGCCTTGGCAACAATATCAAATCACCGACACCCATGCCACTACAGCATGACCAACAACGAGTGGGGGACAGGGAGTAATGGACACATACAGTAAACTGTATATGGAGAGAAAATGAGCCCCAGATACACTGTTGAACATCAGAAGTGCATGACTAAAGTTAAAAAGGATAGAAGGACCCCTGTAAGGTTAAGCTGAGCTTCTTGCCTCAATGTTGTTATGAATATCAAGCAGACTGTAAAAATCAAATGGGTTGCACTGGATAGTATAATTGAGTTTGGTTCCCACTTCAAGTGACAACTCGCTTCCTCCTAACGCATACCCACATTCAGACACTACAGCTTATCTGTGAGATGGCAGACGGATGTGTAATAATGTTGTGGAAGATACCAGGGAACAGGGATACAGACAATGAATGACAGGTAATATGGTAAGTGATATGGGACACTAAACACACACAATTGAGACACACTCCAAATATATACAGACACATATACAGACAAACACACACACACACACACACACACACACACACACACACACACTATGAAACCATCTATCAGACTGTAAAGCTCTCAGCTAGCTTAGACAGCATTACTGCTAATAGACATTTAGGCTGTGCCTCCTCAGCAGCACAGGTAATTAACAGCATAGCAATTACAGGGAGGTGCAAGTGAGGAGGACACTCCCAGACAGGTGACAAACAGTCACAACAGTCACAACAGTAGCTCACTTGCCTGGCTGGCAGCAAGTCATGGCCCAATCTCTACAAACAGCTAGTCAGGCCCTTGGCACCTTCATGATTACCCAGATTTCTGGCACGCTAACTGATTTATCAGTGCCAGTCCTTAAGATTCCAAGGGTGGGTAAGGAAAAGGTTTTTAGCCACATGCCCTACATGTTTTACTTTGTATACAGACTTCTGCTGTGGCACCGTACCGTGTCAGTGTCAAGTGTCTCTTTATGACATTAATGTTGAGTTCTTAATATAAACATTGGCATGAAAGAGCAACACTGTTACAGAGCTTAATACTCCATTCACTCTTCAACCTACACCACTCTAGCCTTAGGAGTGATAGCCATATGACATATATTTAACAAACCACAGAGGACACACTATCAAAGGTAGGAGGAAGGGGATGAGGAAGAGGAAAAAGGTGAACGGCACTTCTGGGCTTGACCAGCTAGTCAACATAACAAGTCAGTCACATGAATGAGACCCAGGCTTTCAGAGGCTAGCTGGTTGGTGCACATGGCGTGCTACAGGAACTTAAATGAAAACCGCAAAAGGACTGACTTGGCCACACTGCTGTTAAATGATCAGTGAAGACATGAAATAGCCCAACGGAGTGTGTAAAACTGGAGTACTGCTTTAATATTTGAAACACAACTGTGTGCACTGCTTGTGAATTATGAGCATCACTCTGAGAAATCCTTCTTAGTTCACAGGAACACTGAGAATAACATCCTAATTCTCTGGCCCTACTAGAAACTTACTGGCCAGCTGTGAGAGTGAGAGGAAGAGAAAAAAGAGAGCAGTATCCTGATTTATATGACAATGGTTTGTTAATAACATCCCATCTTCCAGACGTCTCGCTTGCTAATACCATTGCCAAACTGTAAAAAAACATTAGTTATGTGTATAGTATGTGGTAAACAGAACTGATTTTCTCATTCACAAGGTATTCAAGTATCTGGTAAACTCTTTACATAAACAGATTACTTTCAACTCTTTAACTCTCTTTTTGGTTATTTCCTTGTTATTTCCTTTCTTGATAGCCAAAATGATGAGCGGAAAAGACGATGAATGGATGAGATATAGAGCTGCTGCAGCTGTATTTGGGGATATAGAAGGAGACAGAAGCGGTGCAGGTAAAGGCAAGCAAGGAGCTGAGAAAGGAAGATATGGAAAATGAAGAGTAGAAAGGCAAGAGAAATGGAGAGCAAGAGTGGAAGAGGGACAGAAAGAAGTACCGATTTGAAAGAGAGGATCAGCTCTGGCAGCGTAATCAAATCAGAAAGTCAGCAGACCTATCCTCTGCTCTCCCCTCCATTCCCATCCCTTTAGTGTCATCTCCCCTCTCTCTATTCCTGAGCTTTCATCTCACTTTTCTCTCCCTCTCTAAACCTCCTGAGTTTCTGTGTCAATTTTTCTATTCTCCGCTTGCTCTTCTTCTTCTGTTCCTTCTTTTGTCTTTCTGTCTTTTTCCAGTGAAATTGGGTAATGGTCAGACCCAAAAGGGACTAAGGGAGGTTAGGAAGAAGGACGGAGCCTCTTATAAAATTGCTTCAGACTTTAAAGCCAAACCATTAGGGGGCTCTTATAGATGATGAAAGTGAATGTCATCAACAATCAATGAAGAAAAAGCTTCCACAACAGTCTTTAACTGTAGAGCAGAAAGCAGACCCGATCAGATCTACAGTAGTAAACAGCTATCTAAAAAGGGACAGACAAGGGGAAAACAGGTGTGTGGTGGGTGCTGCTGCCTTTGGCCATTACTGCAGAAAGCCTTGCTGTGAGAATTGTAGGCTGAAAGTGGGGGGAGGGGGGCAGCATGATGCTGATGATGTTTTTCCTAGACATTTGGAGGATAGGATGGAGCATTGTCAATTACACAGAGATATTTGGAAGGTAAGAGGGAGCATTGTCAATTACACAAAGTACACACAGTTGATGTTTTTGTTAGATGACTTCTAAGGCATTCTGGGTAGGCAGTAGGGATGGATGATGAAGAAGGAAGAATGAAGTTTAGTAAGTAAGAGTTTGTGATGATTAGGACTGAACTCTGTATTGGGACGCAAAGGGAGAGTAATTCAGGACAGAGTCTATTGCATGCAGCCTGTGTGTGTGTGTGTGTGTGTGTGTGTGTGTGTGTATGTGTTTGGAGAGATCAGGTGAGCATCAAGAAAGCGCAATGTCACCTACTGCTGACCAAATTTCCCTTGGTCAGTAGTAATTGAGTCTCTTAGGACATCAGACATCACTTCTCCCTCGCTCTGAGGAAATGAGAGTCCACAAAGCCAAAGGGAAGAAAGAGAAGGAAGAGTGAAAGGGTTAGAGGAAGAGAGACTCACCTGTACAAGGAGCTCCAGCTTCCTGTCGTCCAGGAGATGGACCTGACATCGCCTCCCCTCTGTCATCTGAGAAAAGGAGACAAATAGACAAGGGATATTTGTTCATAAATTGATTACAGGTACCGATACAGATCAAAAGCATGGCCCCACTGATGCCGAAGAAATTATACAAAGAAATGTACTTATAGTTCCATATAACAAACAAGAATCAGTTAGTATGGGAGATGTGCTGTATGTCAAGCTTGGTGTGTGCATATATGTGTGTGTGTTATCTCAGCAAAGTCTTATTAAAAACATGTAGGGCATGTGGCTAAAAACCTTTCCCTTGCCCACCCTCGGACGCTTAAGGACTAGCCCTTATAGATCAGTTAGCGTTTCATAAATGTGAGCAATGAAGTCTTAACAAGGTTAGGTGACCTAACTAGACAATGGGCCAATAGAGACGACGACTGCGCTGCTCTCTTCCTCACTGACATTTCTAGCATTCCTCCTTAAGCAGGAAATCCATTATCCATCAGTGGACTACAGTGACCACAATGAGTAAAGCTGCCTGCTGATGTTCACTCGAGTGTTTGTTTGCGTTGTTGAATAGAGTTGCAAAAAACTATATTCGATAATATACGTCTGCCAAGTTCAGGCGTATTCACTAAAGCAGGTGCAATGAAAAAACAGTCAACTGTGAAAAATTTGTGCCACATACAAACGTTAGACCAAATATATTACATGACTGACACACCGAGGCAATTCTCCAAACCTGTCTAAAAGTTTGATAGCGTGATGAAATTCTAATGAATACAGGACTAAAATTATAAATTCACAGGAACAATAAAGTCAAGAAAAGATGTACAAACGGTGCCACAGTATTCCGCATGTTAGGGTCTGTTGTGTGCGCTGGTGTTTTCAGCACATGTGGAGTTTCTCTACAATTTAGCAGGAAGCTGGGACTCATACACCCCCTGGCTCCACCCACACTTCCCTCACATCTGGGAGATGGGGAGGGACACCAGAAGTGTGTGTGTGTGTGTGTGTGTGTGTGTGTGTGTGTGTGTGTGTGTGTGTGTGTGTGTGTGTGTGTGCGTGTGTGGGTGGGTGTGTGGAGGGGTAAGAAAATGTTGGAGGAGTAGAAAGAAAGAGGGAGATGACATGAGTATTACAGAGCTCCTACGTTCTCACCACTCGTGCCAGCTTGCATCGAGGTGGCAGGTTGGAGAGAGCTGAAGATAGCAGAGAAAGAGAGGAAGAGGAATTACAGAATTGGGTCTCACCACTCATCACTTTGTGAACCCTGCTAAATGATTACTGGGGTTTGTGTGTGTGTCTGTGTGTCTTCTAGCTTCTTTGAAGGGTGTGGTTTACCCTCCCACTCACCATTGATCTCCTGTGGTTTGAGGGTTTAGATTTGGGTGCACCTGTGCATACAGTGACATACACAAAACCACACCCACACCCACATACACACCCACCTACACCCACCTACACACACACACACACACACACACAACCAAAACGGTTCATGTTTATACTGTATACAGTGGTTTTAATTACTACCGTGACAGCTGAGTAGAAGGTCAGTGGTGCAAACATGATTCCATAGATTAATTCCTGCCAGAAATAGTTAATATAACAGCCCTGAGTCAGTACATCTTACGTTTCTTGTCCACATAATACTTTAAACTGCAATGCAGACAGTGTACACACACTCTCACTGGCACTCTGCTTGAGGCACCTGGGAATAGTTCAAATCTTAACGTCAAGGTAACAAATCACTGTCTTAAGGCTAAAATTAGGCAGCCCAATCTGGCAGAGACAGACGCATTGGTTTTAGTCATACAATTCACTTTGTGGTATTGGACACATGCTACTGAGTTCCTATCCACCGTGAAACCAAATGTAATATAGTTTCTATGAATAGCTTCTCATCATAAGTTGAAAAATAGAAAAAGTGGTTACTGCTGCACCATAAGATAGTTTAGACAGACAGTTCATTTTATTTCCCTTTTCATATGGCAAATTCACTGAATATATTGACAGCATCTTGACACTGACCTCTAATGTATGTTGTTATCATTACATTACATTACCAGTAGCAATCTAATAGGTTAGAACACATGTGCTACTGGCAACATCACTTTGCCCTGGTGTGTGTGATTCATGCATATCCACCAACATTTCTGATCCATTACTAGGCAGGTTTGAATTGGCTAACTTAGCTATATCCCCACTGGCAAAAAACAGTGACATTAAAAGACAAGACATGAAAATAAGCAACGTATAGAGCAGCCATGTCCACAACGTTTCATTATTTCGCTGGAGCTGACACAAATTTCAGAGGCACACACATACATACAGCTGACAGTGATGCTTTTGGTCAGTGCTGGCGACGGCACCAACGTGATCATTAGTTAGTTACCTTGCAAACAAGTGTTCGTTGCGAGGCTCCCACACAAAAATCGACTCCAAGAGGGAGAGAAAATAACAAATTATTAATCCCAGAAAGAAACAAGTCGAGTTACTGCCAGAAAATCGTCAAAAAACACCCCCCCGGTCGGCCTAGGGGAGGAGGCACATCAGCATCCATGTTAGTGACCATTAGTTAACGTTAGTTACAAGCGACGCAGCTCGCTGCGTCTTCCCTGCATTCTCTAGTTAAACGCCGCAGAGACGTTATGTCTCATATCTTCACCACTCAAGCTAGACTCGGCGCTAACTAACGGCGACCGTGTAGCGTTTTCCAAGGCTGGCTTGTCTCCCTCCTTCCGAAAGCAGAGAGCGTCTCACGGGGCTACTCCTGGTCGACCAACCCCCCCTTTCGCTACCGGTGCACAAACGGTGTGTGAATGTGCGGATAGCAGGAGACCGTACCAACGGTCAGCAACCGAGGGGGATAACCGGAAGAAATGGCTACGATTCCATCCTGCCTTCACTTGCCAGCTATGTTTCTCGCTGTCAACGGAGTTGCTTCGAAAACACGGGAATAATAGAGGCAAGATGTGGGGGCGGGGATAGGAGGAGATGAGGGGAAATTTTCTGCAGCAGCTCACAGCCATGAGAAACTGCAGACCTCTCTCTCTCTCTCTCTCTCTCTCTCTCTCTCTTGTGCGTGCGTGCGTTTCTGTGTGTGTGTGTGTGTGTGTGTGTGTGTGTGTGCTTATAAACCCAAACAGACATCTGTGTCAGAAGAGCACACCAATAGTCTGCCTTTAAAACAAGTGATGCACTGCTGCTACATAACAGTAAGCAGTGATCAACGTCTACCTACTTAAAAACAGCTGTACTTTTTAGAAATGCAGGCTTTGTGAGTGAGAAAGAGTGCCATTGAAATACCCTATCCTCATCTTATTACTTTTGCAATACAGTTATGCCATGTGTATTTCGATGGGCCTGAAATGGTTAAATGATTCTGCTAAAAAGTAGGAGATTCAGTTAGATCTCTACATCCCTGGTTTGGGATGTAGAAATCAGTCTCTCTCTCTCCCTCCAGCGGGTCACTTCCTGTCTGCACTTTTAAACACAGATCTCCTTGCTCTCAGGTTTGGCTTGCTTGAATGATTTCTGGCCTTCAGTCCACTGCAGCCGTTAGACTGACTTATTTTTTTCTGTATGACCTAAATTGGGCACTTGTGTTCACCTTGCACAGCTGGAGCAGCAGCCGTTGAAACCACAAAGTTGTTAAAATAACAAAATCAGCCCAGTTTTTGGTACCATAAATAGATACTAATGTGGGCTGTGAAGGCAGGGCTAAGCCTATACCTACTGTCAATAAAGTATTTGAATGACTCGGCAAGCATAGGCTAGTCTGTTTTCTATTGTTGGATTACAACCGAAGTATAATCCCTATGTTATGACAACTGTGATGCCACATGTACAGTTTGCACACACATGTAGTACACCACTAAGCTGTCAGCAATACTTTACTATTTGTTGACTAAAAGCAATCTTAACTTCTCCAATAGTCAGAAATACAGTTTGTCTGAGCCAAATGCAATTGCATCAAATTTGCAATATGACAGGAAATTCATAACCTTAAATTTGCATGCTTCATCAGAAATACTCTCTTCCCAGATGTTAAGCAATGCAATTAAATTGAATGTGCTTGGCTTGAACAGTTGTGTTGCTACCATAGCTTATGCTGCAAGCCCAAAACTAAGCTTAGTTTGCTGAATGTAGAAGGTCACATGAGAAAAAAAGGTGGTGTATCCTTTTCCCTCCCTGCTGGATTTGTCTGTTTCTGGATATTTTTGGCCTGTTCCAGACACCGGAAACTGGCCTGTCTAACTTAAACATCTCCAGATGACTCTTTCTTTGGCTTTAATCACCCATCCCTCCTTCGCTTTCTCCGGTCAAATACATATCTCCCTTTATTGGTAACTTCCCCAGTTTGCTATCACAAGTGCCCTGTTGTTTGACCAATGCAAGGGAAGGAGAGAGAAGGGGACAATGCAGGCAGTGGGGGAATGGGGTAAAACTGATAGAAGACAGAAGAGGAGGGCCAAAAGAAATGACAGAAGGAAGATCCTGAACACTTAAAACTACATGAGTTAATGAATGATTGTTCCTGTTTGGAATGGATGTGAGGAGCTCCAGAGAAGCTGAACGAGAGGGAGACAGTTTCACAGAAAAAGCCAGAGTGGAAAAGGAAGGAAGAATGGAAGCCAGGGCAAGAATGAAAAATAACAGCTGTGATGTAGTGAGCCTCTCTGGCCGATGCTCATGTCCCGTAACTTCCCTTTACATGGTCACCTTTTAATGACCTATAGAGAGTGTTTCCAAGAAGCACAAGGTGGGAAACACTTGCAGGTGTGACATATCTGGGCCCTGACAGAGTCTTGTTATGGAGCCAGTGGGCTTCTATTCTGGGCTGAGGTGTGGTCGTAATGAGGTGCTGATCTGGTGTATTTCTATAGTGCAGGGCTCCAAAGGGGAAAGATGTGGATGGGTGAGGTGGGTTTAACAGGCGGTGGGAATTAGAGTCAGGTTTTAGGGTCGAGCAGGGGAACAGGGTTGATGGTCTATGCTGGAAAAGTTAACCTATATTGGTAGAATGTGATATAAACAGCGCCCCAGCGGTTAATTGAAGCAAGATGGAGAATCTCTTTAACCCTGACTACGGGACGCTGCGGTAGGCAGTTGAGACTGACACACACACACACACACCATGGTCTCGCTCTCTGTTTTGCTCTGTCTGTCTTTGTCTGCATCCCTCCCACATCTATGGAGACTAAACAAACACACACACTTAAACACGTCACTTTGAGAGCAAGCATGGTCTGACACCAGCAGTCCTAAGGTGATTTATGACGCTGAGATCATTGTAGCTAAATAGGCTTTATGACTCGCCGTCAGTTGTAATGTAACAGTATCTGCATGTGGTGCAGATTAGATTACAACACAAGATTCAGCAAACACACACTGTGGCTCTCAATACACTACAGCTTCAGTTGAATGGGTTATTGAAAACCTGCTAGAAAACTAATAGCAAGGCCAAATCCATCTTCTACATCCAGTGCTTCACGAGACGGAGCAGGGAGGGTCATGGAAAGGCAGCCAGGAATGTGTAGAGAAACGACTGACCGGGAGAGATCTGTTTTGTTTGTTCAAGTGTACATATACTTGTGTCTTGTGTGTGTGTGTGTGTGTGCGTGTGCGTGTGTGTGAGCTCCACCCTCCCTGCCCGTGAGTGACTTTGGGACTGAAATGTGGTTCCAGTTAGGGCGTTTTTTTAAAATCCAAAAAACACTGGCACTTCAAGCAAACTGGAGATATTTCTCTAGCCAACCCTGCTTTGTTCCCATTTTACAACACAGCACAATTGCCAGACTTTACAAAAACTCTTTCTCACTTTTTGTCAGGAGATGTTTCACCCACATTTTCACAACAAAACAGCTTCCTCTAAAAAACACAGCTGGAGATGCTTATGGATTTCAAATGCTACATTGGTTGTTTTACTGGGAACATTGCTGTGAGGTGTTTCAGTCGGCACAATAAAGACATCAGAAATCATGCTTTATAGAAGATTCTGTGTGATCTAAGCTTGAGTTGTGCTGAATCCACAAGAATCCATCTCTGCCTCAGTTCAGCGTCACTGTCATATGCATCTAGAGGAGGCTCAATCCCCAATGAACTGCAAATGATTGCTCAAGGCATGCCAAAAAGTCCTAGAAGATGCACAAAAGTTGTTCCTCACATGTCCATTACACATCTATAGTTTGCCAAAGATATGGACAGAACAACACTGCATGTCAGAGACAGAAAAATAACAGGGGTTCAAGACAACACAGGAAGACATTAAGTTACTTTTTTGTATTGGTACAGTAAATTTGTAATATGTATGTAATATGTCTTCCAATTATAACACTAACAACTTCACCTTGTTCTTGATAAATTCCTGATGGTCTGACATTCTTGTTTTCATCCTTTTCATTGTGTGATCCTAAATAAATCACGTTTTTTTTCCAGCAGCATACCAAAACAGTGAGTAATGGAGTATTATCTTGTGCTGTGAATTCAATCTATTTCCTAGCTGCCAACTAGTAACCTATCCACGCAAAAGACGGCTACTGGACCCTCCCACTCTGCTCAGCCACTGGTTTCATGTTCACATCCTTCTTCTTTCCTCTTTTGTTTCCTTTTCTTTCCTCTCCAAATCCATAATGTGGTTTGTTTCTGTTTCACTGAGGCGGCTGGAAAAAAAACTTGTGTGCACAGGCAGTCACATATAGCCAGAAGTCATACAACATTTAATACAGAAAGCTCTTAAACAAAACCTTAGCAAAATGTCTCCCTTGATGACAATCCAAGCAAATAAAAGCCTTTCATGGACACAGTGTGATGATACTGCGCCACAGTGTGTTGTTAGAGAGCAAGTCACCACTGGCCAATTTTTACATGCTACCAAGAATTTGAATGCTCACATCTGCTCACGTCTTCATTACATGTTTGCCTTTTTATGGCAAAATAGTCAAAAGAGATTATTCCACTTTGGTTATTTTCCAAAAGAAGACATAAGCGTATGATTCCCTCTGTTTCAGGCGTTGCTTTTTCTGGTTGGCTCTGCTCTTCACTGACATGGGTTGGACATTCCTAAAATTCCAGTCCAGAGAGAGTATTTGGTTGATTAAGCCATTATACTGTATGCACAATAGTTGTGTCCGTCTGTTAGGGGTGGAGGGAAAAAACAGATACAGCACAGATTCGCAATATTTTCTGTTTCAATTCTGTATCGATACCCGGGCGCCAAGTATGTCCCTTTGGCCTTCTGAAAACGTGGCCATGCATCTACTCTGTGTTTTGGATAAAATAGGTTTAAGGTGCCTCAATAACTTCAGTAGCTTCTGAGGTAGGACAGAGGATAAAGCAAAAAAAATGAGAGGGGCTCCCCCTCTCATTTTTTTTGAGCGCCGACGGCCTAAAAAGAAGCCGAGGGGTTCAGGACAAATAGGTACAAGTGATGTCATGTCTTAAGGACTTTTATCTCAATGAAACACAGTCTTAGTGATCATGGGGGGTTGATCTGCAAGGATCGAGGTCGTCAGTGTGTTCGTATGTGCGTGTGTGCGTTTTCACAGGGGAAGGATCTTTTACCCCTACACCTCCTCTATTCATCTATAATTTACACAGTGAGAAATCAACGGAGACTTGAGTGACCCTGTGTTTACTGATACCGCTAGTAATGCATGCAGAAAGACAAAGTGACATATAGCAGTCTGCACTGCTAATTGAATCCTATATATAAATGTACACAGTGTGTGTGTGTGTGTGTGTGTGTGTGTGTGTGCCCGCACACATGTGTGTGCTCTCTTTTAGTGCCTAAACCAATTGTTGATTGATGAATCTTCATCCTTGACCCCTCTTTATCGCTCTGCTGCTTTTTATGTCTCTTTTTCTGTTTCTCTTAAACAAATAAACACGCACGCACACACACACACACACACACACACACACACACAAACACACACACAGCTTCTAAATTCAAGGGTACTGTGTACTGAACTCCAGTGGCCTCTATCCTCTGTCCTGCAACTGGATAGAATACCAAACACTAATCATTTAGCATGCTGAATATTAAACAGTCCTGTCTGAAAACCCCCATGTGTGTGTGCATGTGTGTGCGCATGTGTGTCACAGTCCTAATGTATTCTGCTAGCCTACTAAACATATATCCTAAGACTTGAACAGCAGGGGAGAGGAGAAAGGTGGTTTTGGGTTATAAGCACCCAAATCCTCTCACTAATTTTGCCCTTGGGGGGGGCTTCAGGAGCTCCAAAGACTCTCTAGGCTAATTAGGGAGACAGCTACAGAACGATATCATTCAAGGCACTGGCTTTACAGGAGCACGGTGAGCTTACATCCAAATGATAACTTTTAGGTTTAAAAAGCACTTACGTTCTTAAACTAAAAGGCATGGACACAACCTGTCTGTCTGTCAAGCACACACACACACACGCACACACACACACACACACACACTCACACACACACACAAACATAAATGTTTGACCAGCCTCACTCCCTGGTGCTCTCCAACCTAAGACGCACACAAAAGTTGCCATGACAACTTTCTGGGAAATCTTGCCGTCTCTACCATGCACACTCTGCCAGAAATGTAGGGCACTTAGAGGAAGAGGCACTGTAAGACAATAAGACACTGTACCAGACAAAAGTATGACCCAGGGGTATAAACTAAAGTAAAAAAGCATGCAATGAATGTTTCTCTCACAAAGATATTCAATCCAGTTAATGACAGTATCATGATCCCTGGATGGCAAAATCAAGGAAATCCATCACTTTATAAAGTCAACATATACTAAATTTTACAAAGACATTCCCCCCTACCCGTCACCGTGTGTGTGTGTGTTTGTGTGTGTGTGTGTGTGCGTGCATGTGTGCAATTCCTCTTGTCCAAAGGGAATCCCGTCATTGTAAAGGTATTAAATGTTTTCCATTTAGCCTTTGGGGTAGCCAGAATCTGAAGGCAGGAGGTGGAAAGCTTTTGCTCAATGAATAAAAACACCGGGTCAATCATGTGCTAGGTTTACAGATGGGAACTGAGTCTACAGGTGGGAACTCAAAGGCATTTGTAATATCAAAGGACAAATACTAAAAATGCATGAGAGGAAAAGTGTTGTCCGTCCTGCTTTCAAATCTCAAAATGATGTATTATATAACTTATTAAATATACTATAGTGGCTAACCATGCCTCCCCAAAGGATCATGGGAAATCAATGACTAAACTCCATCTAGTCCGAGTCTCATTTAGAATTAATGTGACTGATACACTTGTCTTATATCTACAAAGTGTCCTTATAAGGAAACTGTGGTCAGATTATGGCTGCTGAGAGGAGGCAGTAGTTGTAAACTGTGAAGATTTGATTTGAGGAAATGATCATATTTGTTAACTCATTTCTGAAAGTTAACACACGCCTCTGTTCGGTAAATACACATGGGCACACTGCAGGAGGATATAATGTCCATACAAACAGAGGATCTGGGAGTCCCTGAGAGGGATTTCCTCAGATATTCACCAGATTCCCCTAGTAATCCTCCGGGATTACCATTCTATACTCAGGCCCTAACCTCTGAACTTAAAACATTATAAGCCCTTATATCCCCATCACTAATGCCCAGTTAAACCTATCACTTCACTCAATACAATGGGACCACCTCCAAAAATCTTATATTGTGTCCGCTCTGGCCACAACTCAGACACACTTAGAGGATTTAGAGGGATACCAGCCAGATGTATCATGTAGGCCGCTCAACCTTGGCCCAATAAAACACCAGCAAGATATTTCAATCCGTGTGTTTTATCATGTTTAACATCTAAATAGTTTCCAACATGGCAACGATATTTGGGAAAGTGTTCATATCTGGCAATCCTTTTATATGAAACCAAAAACACTTACACTAACACTTAGGCTTAGCCTACATTGGGAATATCTTTGTGTGTCATGCAACAATAATACTGGTATGTCATTTCCTGTGTAGCTTTGCTGGAAATACCAATACCATCCTATTTTTAATCAACAATATGCCTTCAATCAGAGAATCAGTAGTCCTTTGGGATGACTGTGTGAGGAAGGGAGCGTGTGAGCATGCAAACGCCTGTAATTAATCAAGCGAGTGGCTGTCCTATCAAGTAGTGTGCCATATTCGCGCATTACCAGAGAAATTAGATACTAGCATGGCTAAGAAGCTTATGGCGCACAGTAACTAAATGACACATGGCACATGGGGGAGCAGGGGTGTCATGCTTTAAATGTTTAACATGCAACAAGCACGCAAATCACCAAGAGACTTGTCAAACACATATAGATCAAAAGAACATGAACGTCTGATAACATTTTGATCACGATGTATGATTTATGGAATGGAGAGAAATGTGTGTCCCATGGCTGAACTATTGATGAATCTCCACAGGAACCTTTTTGTTCAATTCAGACATCAACAAGCCTGACAACCCCTCTCCCCCCCACTTCCTTTTTCTCTTTCACACACACATTTACACTCTTGATAAACCTGGGAATGGAGCAGTGGAAATGTTTTCCAGACAAACTATGCAAATAAGACCTCATCCCCAGGGAGACACTGTAAACGGCTTTAACCACCAACAGAATCTACAAAGCGGTGTTTGTGTGTTTGAGTGTGCGCCACCATGCAGGGATATCAAACAAAAACATGCCTCTGGCTAGTTGCAAAGAAATTAGAAAATAAAAAAAACATATAAATAAAGTGCTGGAAAATTTTGAGATATTGTCCATTCTTGCCCTCAACCCCTCCCAGCAGCAACCGTCTCTCTGTTGGTTCTGGGAAATTATTTTCTCACATACAGATCCTGACTTTGGCAATGAGAACAAAGATGGCTGCCAGACAGGAATAGTGTTCAAAATTCTTCAGTAGGAAGACACAAAGTTCAACTTCAGCCTCTATCCAATAAATACTTGGCTGGGGAAAAAAAGGAAAAAAAAGGATGGGGATTAGTGAGGACACACAGATTTCCCATTCTGGATATTTGCCTTCACAAGTCTAGTTATTGACATGTGCTTCAGTGGAATTGATCAAATGAATGATATATTGAACATGAGAGTCTGAGAGACTTAACAACCTGAACCAAATACAATCATCTCCCGATTCAGGGGAGCTGCTGGCAATCACAGTGGACTGCTCTTCCAAGAAATCCACTTGCTTGAAAACACCATGGTTTGACTGAGCGCCCATAGCTTATCAGACCACAAACAAAAGAGGTAACAGAACAGACACTAGTGATCCAGCTCCTAAACAGAGGGAGGATTGTGTATCTTGGTTATTCTAGACTTGTGCTGCTGTGTCTCTGCTTCGTATCATGATGGACTGGGACTCGTCAGGGGGAAAGGAATACGACAGAACCATTCTCACAGGAAACAGGACCAGATGAGCTCAGTGGGAGTAAACTGGCCTGGGTTGCATTCCTAAATATGATGCAGTCCACCCTAAAAGCTAATAAATGTGTCTGATCGATGTGGGATAATGCAAGATTTTAAATATGTTTAAAACATTTCAGTAAAATTGCGTTGCTAGGAAACAGCTTGAATCTAAGTTGATTTGACAGAGAGAAGAACCAGCTTCCTGTCAGCTACTGTTATTATTGCACTATGACAGGAAATTAATCTGGTCTATCTAGGGTAAAAGGATGTTGAACACACTGAGGATGAGTTTTGCTTCACAAAGTGTCACTTTACATTCCTAACAACAAAATGATGGTGTGTATGTGTTGTTAGTTGCAGGACTGTGATAATTACAGGTAAATGAGGAATTCTTGCAACTCAGGGAACACCCAACCACCAGTGTTTGCTACATTCCTTATCCCTGCTTCTTCCCCATGCAGGATATCCTGCTTTTGGGATGGGGTCAGGCGGTAAGAAAGACTGGTAGGAAGAAAAAAAAAAAAAGAGGCAAAAAGATACACAGATAAAATCAATTTTGCAAAAGCAAACGAAGAAATAACAGAGTGCAACAATTACCCAGAGACGCTGTCTAACACAGAGCACTGCCCTCACA
Organism: Percina caprodes; assembly: GCA_013375575.1. Classification (NCBI taxonomy): domain Eukaryota; kingdom Metazoa; phylum Chordata; class Actinopteri; order Perciformes; family Percidae; genus Percina; species Percina caprodes. Next base: position 7,587,327 of record JABXJD010000001.1, read on the forward strand.
CACCTGACAGTACTAACCACATTTAAAGGGTCATACCACCAGAGGAAAATGTGTGACTAGAGGCTGTTGAGTCAATATTACTCAGCCTGATATGTATGAAAGTGTGAACACACGGCTGCGTTCTCTCACGAGAGACATAAGCACACATCTGCGGGAGCAAACAACACTTCACAAATGTTGCAGTCCGCTGGTTAATGTAACGCCACAGCTCAATCACACATGGTGCTGCGCCATGTAACATGCAAAAGCGTAAAATTATCATCTTGACATGTGTGTCACACACTGGAGCACAGTACAATAGCTGAGCTGGTGTACTGATTGAGTATGCAGGACTGCTGGCGATGGAGGATGGCCTTCTCCTGTGAGAGTTGACAAGAGAGTATAGAGAGTTAAATAAGAAATGAAGAAGTAATTTAACTAGGAAGAAAAGAATAGTATGTCAGAGAGGAACAGGATACATGGGGGAACAGGTTTAGCTTAGGGCACTGGAGTGGAAATGTATTTTCCTTTTAGTATTAAAAAAAAGGTGGAAAATGAGTGTAGAAATGTAGTGTAAAAACGGGTTGATAAAATATGTAGACACAATTAAGTCCTCTCTCACTCTTTCTCTCCATCTGTCTCTCTCCATTGTGTGTCTGCCAGTTGTGTGAAGTTAGGTATCTCATTAACAGTAATAGAGGAAGCTGGGCAGAGAGGCAGTGCAGTGAGCCAGGGGTATCCCCAGCCTGCAGCCTGACACACTGAACCCTCCTTCCCTGCTTTTGTAACTCCCTCTACTATTAACTGCTCCACCTTGGACCATACCACTTCATCAGTCAAGGGGGGAGATATTGTTTGTAGCTCATCAAAACACCAAAGGATGTTTGGGAAAGTGTTAAAATACCTCTGTTTAAAAAGGGTTTTAATGTGGCCTCTCTCAGATGTTTGTGCGTCTCTAAACCAGGAGGGGGTGTTAAGGACAGGGTTGTCTTCGGTAGGTCTGGTATGTTATTTCAGTTTCCTCTGATTGTGTTGCCCTCCCTCAGGATGCTTAAACTTAGGAGCCACATAAAAACACATCCGAAGACAAAAGTTAGAATAACAATCCAGTTTATCCCCTCTTGAGAATTACGGAATTAGAGCAAAACGACAGGAAAAGGCACATGGTGTGTGTGTGTGTGTGTGTGTGTGTGTGTGTGTTACTCCACTGATGCTGTGTGATGATTTTGTGCTATGCAGTCCAGTGTGGGCTTTTTTTTAATCTAGCACAGGCCTGATGAGTGGCTCTCTGCAAGCATGTTAGGTTTGTCCTGGTAGTGCAAACTGCATACAGGGCAGGTGAGACGCCTGGAGAATACTAATGGCTCCATGAAAGCCCTGAGTGCCGATTCTGACTTGTTGAAGAGAATACTAATCACCCATTTTGCTGAATCACAGACAAACACGAGGCCCAAAAGACACAGTTGCTTTTAATAAAAGCAATTAAACCATTATTCACCGGTGAAACTGTTCTCTTCAAGCAAACGGACATTTTGTGCGTTAACAGTTAAATTGTGTGTAAATGTGTAAGGCAATGGAGGAATTGTGAACGACCGGACAGCCTATAAAACAGTGTCTGTGTGTGTTTTGTGTGCAAGCATCCCCCTTTCACATACTGTATCCATAGTAACACTTTCCAGCTTAACAGCTTAGTTACTGACTCCTTATAGTGACCCAAGCAACACGGCTTCCTGTTAAGGCTCTGCGTCCAACAATAACTACAAAAGAACACTCCATACAAGGACAACAATGTAAAACAAAGCAGTGTTTTCTGAACTTGGCAGGATAGCCCTTCACATGCACCTGATCTGAGTGTTGTAAACTATGTCAGCATATGTGTCCCATTTCACTAGCATGAACACTGCCACAGCATCTAACGGAGTTCTGTCCTCCATGCTTAATGACACAAATCCGTCATGTTTAACCCTGCCCCTGTCTCTGGACCCGGCCTATTGCCTGAAGGACATACCTGGCCTACAGTACATCATCACGTCCAAACCTTGACACAAGTGTGGAATCATTCATTTTTAATAGTTTTCAATAGCGGCTATCCGTTTCCTCTGCTGGCACAGCTAGCAGACAATAGGTTTCAAATGTAATCACTGCATTAAGTACACATTTCTAAATTGAATTTGCAATGGTGCCATTTTTGAATGCTATACATATGCATGTCCAGTTTATGTTTGTTTTGTGTGTACTGTATGTGAGGTGCGGCCCACTGTACCTGGTAGAGTGGCCTTGAAACACACCTGTGTGTGTGTAATAGATGCAGGGGTGCAGGGAGGTTCCTGGCATGCACACGAAGTCGTCGGAGGGCTGTTGAGGTGAGAGTCGACAGCAGACCCTGCCGAGTGCAGACGGCCTCGTCTAGACCTAACAAGACTGCCTCCATTACTTCACTGACTGCAAGCTCTCTGTGATGAGAGACACAACTCCAAAGGTACGTGAAGTGTAGCAGAACAAGTCAATATCAGTGAGATATCCACAGGTATCACATTAGGTGAGTCATTACAGGTAAAATCCACTGAGATCCAGGTAATTAGAAGTTATTAGCCTTTATTGTCCTCCTGATACCACTTAGCTCCAATATAGATAATAACTGGGTCATCTCTAGAGGTAAGCCACAGAGAGACAGGATAAACCTGTGGCTGTCTCCTTTCCTGTGTCCCTCTCTGTCCTCCAAGTCTCTCTGGGATTCAGCTGTCTGAAGACTGGTGCTTCTGTCCCAGTCCCACACAACTAGTGGTCCCTGTTGACTCTCTCTCTCTCTCTCTCTCTCTTCTTCTCCTCCCTTCCCCACTCTTTACTTCTCACCGAAGCAATGCGCCCTCCATCCGTTGGTCTGTGTGCCACAAACACAAACATTCGCACTAAGAAAATGCAGCCAGTCTCTTAGTCTCCTTGGCTGGTAGTTGTTTTTAAAGCGATATGCACTCTCCTAATGCAGCTCACATGGAGAGCAACCAGTCCAGTGCCTCTTTCACTGTCTCACTTTTCAAGGAGAGAGGGGTTGGTTTTCAAGCCGCACCCTTCCCCATACACCTGATTAAACTGGACAATATCTTGTAGAACGCTTGAAGAACACAACAACACACACAAACACACACACACACACACACACACACACACACACACACACACACACACTTCAACATCTTGTCTTTTTTGATTTTACAAGGGAAATTATTTCTTTTTTACCCCATCTCTCCTTTCTATTCCTTTTCATTATGATATTTAGTCTCCAAAGTCTATATATAGAGTATTCTAACAGCACTGGGATTGTAGCCAGAATGTTGTTTTTTTTTAGCTTTTTTTTAAAAGGAGACATTTTCCTCTGAGCCAGTTTTCCCAGGCCGGAGTATCCTGACTTGACCTGGCTAAATTCTTCCCAAACAAATTAATACACAACCCATCTGTTACTCTCTTCTAACTTCTCACATTATCCCTGCACAGTATTCGAGATAGAAATCCACAATAAAGCTTATCTTGGTTTTGCTGATACACACCCATTTACAACAATGGCCACATGGAGGCAATACAACCTCCACATAAAACCAGTGCCAGGCCTATAGTCTGTGTGTATAGCCTTGCCATTCGGTGATAAAATATTGGCTTAACAGCTCTGCTAAAACAATACAGCTTAAATGACGAATGTGCTCTGTGTTATGGGTGATATGAATGTTGAAATCATTCTGAATTCAAACACAGGCACACATTCTTCTAGCTCCAGCTGCCATTTCTTGATCTTTACGGTCACTAAGGATTTCTTATATGTTTACGGTCACTAAGAAGTTTTTACATGTCAGTTTAAACATTTAAAAAATAAAAAAGTTCATTGGGTTTATTCAGCTGGACTGATTAACTTTTTCCACTTTCCTCTGAGAGCATTGATCTATAGAGAATTCAATAACTCTGTATTGTCCATTAATTCTCTGCCTTCCTACCCAACCCGATCTGACTGTAGGTGGATTAAATGGTCTTTCGTAGCCCACTCTGATTCATGGAAGGCTTTATCGATAAAAGAGGTCACTCCTGTACTGCTGAGGTGGTATGTGTGTGTGTGTGTGTGTGTGTGTGTGTGTGTGTGTGTGTGTGTGTGTACATTGAAGTTGTTTCATGATTGCATTGAAGTTGTTTCATGATGCTCAAAGCATTTGTTTGTTACTGAATGTCAACATTAACATGAGTGAGTTACTGCCATGGCATTAATCAACTATAGTATGCTGTATATATGACAACTTGTATTTTTCTCACTTCTGCCTCTTTCTCTTTCAGTTTATATTCTCCACAGATGGCTAATTAAATAGATTGCAGAGGGTTGACTGCACAGAAATCATAATCTTCAATAATGCAATAAGCTTGCATCTTTTTAAATTTATTTAATTTCACCCACCACATGCTCTGAGATCCCTCATTCCACAGCACCAATTTCCCATCCCTCTATCTCAGGGCCTCATGTTGCTTTCTCAGTGGTGTCTTGAGAAACCCATGAGGAATGTGTCGCATTCCTATAGTGTGAATTTTCCAAAATAATTCAGGGTTTGGCTGGAGCTACGCATGAAGGCTGGAGATGTTAACTTCTCAGCCACTGTAATTTATAGTTGTGTAAATGTTTGTTGTGGTAGGGAGGGAGGTGGGGGTTAGGTATGACAGTGCACTGTTCACATGATTCTATGTGTGTGCAATGTCCAGCTGAATCCTGGGAAAGGTCACACAGGCCCTGTGATGTAAACAGTGAGCACCAGAGTGTCAGCTGTCTGGCTGTTACCATAGTAATAAGACAGAGAGAAGAAGATACCATTTGCCTTGTGATGGACAGGAATTGACAGGCAAACAGTGATATTATGTTTGTGTCATCCACATATTAATGACAAATAAAGCTCAGACCTGTACCCAGTCAGTTTGAGTTTGAGTCTGAGGTCTCCTGCTGTCTTCCACCCTCCATTTCTCTCCCTCTTTCATCTCTCCCTCATTTCTCTCTCTTTCTATCTCTCAATCATCCTCCTGCTCTCTGATCTCCACTCAGGCGTTTTATACTAGTGCAGGCAAGAGAGTGAGAGAGAGAAAGAGGGAAAGAGAGAGGGAGAGCAGTGGAGGGAAATGGGTCACAGACACTATAAATTCACAAGAACATCCTCAGCTGAGGCACTATGGCACTCAAATTCATAAAAACAGTTGTGTGCAAGAGAGGAGAACGTGCGTATGACATAGGAAAAGTTGTCCAGGTACTACTCGTGCACTTCTTCTGACAATGAACCCGGCATCTGTCTTTTGCAGGCTTAATATTCTTATTGGTTCATTTGGAACGCACAACCACCCACCCACTCACACACACCAGCATCGCTGTGACAGAGATTCTAAGTGACATCCGTGTATAGACCCAGTGTGAAATTCCATTCCGATCATTCTAGTTTAATGTGATTGTATTAGAGGTGCAAACAGGAAAATCAATAACAAAACGTAACGTGGCTTGAGAGGGTGCTGAAAGCAGTGAGCTTCTTTATGTCTGTGTGTGTGTGTGTGTGTGTGTGTGAGTATGTATGTGCATGAGCTTCAGTATTCACAAATGTGCTTTGAATAATTAAAAAATACTGTTTACTGTGCATGCATGCAATGAGAAACCCCCACGATGACGTGAAAACCTTTGAAGTATCGGGGCTTGTTGGTCTCTTAAGTAGAGAAGTTGACCTAGTTCATGTGTTATATGCTTTAATATGTTATACACACATGCACAAAGGGTTGTTCACTCAAGAAAGCATGCACATGCACACTCTCAAGCTAATCATTCTCTCCACTTTGCCTGGCAGATAAATATTAATGAGGATTATTATGTTACTGCAGTACACCCACGGGAGAGACTGCCCCTCTCTCACTCTCTTTTTCTAACCCTTTCCCGCTCTGACTCTCTTTGTCACTCATACACACCCACACACTCGCCCACACCCCCCCCAAACACACACACACACACACACACACACACACACACACACACACACACACACACACACACACACACACACACACACACACTTCAACATCTTGTCTTTTTTGATTTTACAAGAGAAATTATTTCTTTTTTTACCCCATCTCTCCTTTCTATTCCTCTTATTTTGTCACAGCAGGATACACAACACACTCACAAACTATGAACAAACCCCTTCATGTGAGTGAGTCACAGACAGTGCCTCCGTTCTCACTGAGTCGTGTTATCTCTGTCTGACAAAGGGCACAGATTGTGCTGGGATATTTAAGGAACATGTCGGGGTCTCCACATCCTGTTTTGGGGGAAGATGGAATCCAACAGACTCCTTCCCATCAATCCACACTCATCTTTTCTTTTTCTCTGCTCTGTTTCTCTCTTTCTTTAAAGGATTCCACACAGTCATCATCATTCTGAGCTCTGCATGAAGGTGGCAGAGGACGGGAACATACACGTACACCCTCACGCACGCACACGTGCGCGCACACACACACACACACACACACACACACACACACACACACACACATCCATCCACTGGGGATGTTTTGGCAGAGGATAGAGGAGTCCACTCTCACCATAGCTACCCTGCTATGTTTCCATAGAGAAAACACATTATCAGCAGCTCACCGCCTTCAGCCTTCGCTCACAGTCAATGAGTGATCATCTCTTCATTGTTTGATCATGCTCGGTTCAGATGTACTTTGAACTTGTATGCAGCTGTGCCATGCGTCTATAGGTCTGCGGGTTGATTTTGGACAGGGAATAAAAGACAGTGGGAAAAAAAATCATAGAGAGTGATGAAAGAGGCATGGTGGAGAGGAGGGTGGGAGTCTCCCATGTGCTCCCCCCTTTTCTCTCTTGCTCAAAAACATTCTTCCTCCTGAGCTGCCTTGGGGAGAAAAGGGGGGTCCCCTTTCATGCCAAACAGGGTGTGGTGCAAGAGGGGCCTTCAGGAGCCTTTTAGCTCCAGCTATTCCCACCTCTTTTTCTCTTTCTTTCCCTTTTCCCCCTTTTCTTTGTCTCTTTAATTGGACTGACTGACCACAGCTCTCTCACCTACAGTCCTGGGGGCAGGTTGAGATCCCTGGGAATCAATACTGTAGTGAGGCAGAGCAGAGCTGCGGGGGCAAAAACTCACAGCTCAGAACTGATTTGTGCCAACAGAGGGACGTTAGAAGAAAACGTAACAGAAACTCATTTTGAATGTCATCCCTTTGGTGTCCACATCAACTTTGCAGCTGCCTAAATGAATCCTGACTCTAATGTCGAGACATTTAGATCAATCTGATAAGAAACAAGCAGAGTATCAACCTGACCCACAGAATGCCAGAGTCCAGCGATGACCTTCTCTGTTATTGGTGCAGACGAGATGTTTAAAGGTAACAAGGATGTATTAGTATTCCTGCCTCGCCACTTGCATGGTTGCTTCTAGCTCTTGGGCCTATTGTGGTAAATTATCGTGCTAAATGGTTGTGCTATTGTGCGTTTGAATTCCTATTCCGCTCATGAATGTTTGTTTTCAACACATGCATGTGTCTAAGTCTATATATGTGTGTCTTTGTGAACTTCTCTGACAGTGATCCACCCCTCCCACCTTTAAACCCTCGCTCCCCTGCGGTGCCCCTGACAACAACATGTTTCCTTGGAGAGCGATTCAACCTCCTCAAATCTGAAATGTTTTTCGTGTGTTTAGAAAAAGCATGCACGTAAACACACACCATGTCTGACTCTTTCTTCTTCCCTGCCTTCCCTTTGTTTGTTTGTTGTTTTTGTTCTTAATTTCACAGAAAAGAGCTGAGCAGCTTAACATGATAGCATAATAACAAAGGCGGGGATAATCCTAATTCGTGCCTTAATCTAAACAGTAAATATTCCTAAAAGAAGCTGTTTTAAACTGTCAACACCAACTGTGCAATTTATCATCATCATATTATACTGGAAACACCATGGGCCTATCACAGAGTGGCGCAATGACCGACGCAAAGACCAATGAAAGTGTCTTTGCTATTTTCGGACTGACGCAGACACACGTCGTTTAAATGGCAAATGCACCTGCGGTGTGCTGGTTCTTACAGGGAGGTGTGTTCAGGTGAATTCCTGCTGTATTGCTATCATACGACAACAGAAAGTGATCATGCAATTGACCAACAAAAACCTGGTCTAAAGTCAGTAACTCAGCCTTTCATTGTTATTTTAACAGCGCATTAGTAAAATGTGCCTAGGCTCGTGCACAGTGCGCACACACTATGCTACACACACACAGGCAAGTGCAGCAGCACACAAACAGGTAAAATATTCAAAATAAAAATATTACGGTGCAAATCTGCAATCATAATAGCATTGGGCCAAGGTACAAACGCGCCTGGCTTTTAAAGGGAATGGGAGATGACACTCTGATTGGTTTATTGCATACCCCCAAAACACACCGATAAATTAAGAAGACACTAGGTACAACCGTTTGAAGCATGGGCCTGGCGCTCGGACCCTTTTTTCCGCAAACTAGCAAAAGTGAATTTGGACATGCCATGTGCTTCACGACGTGCACTTAGATGGTTAAAAGGGCCCCTAGTGTTTAGGATAATCTATATTGTAAGTCTTTTTTTCTCATTTTGTCCACGCTGATACATTTCTTTCATGTGTTGCCATTTCTACTGTGATAAAAAGTATGCAAGAGCCAGAGAAAGGGGGAATGAGCAATGAAGAAGCATGACAAGTCAAGATCTGAAGACAGCCACGATAGCAAGGAGTAGAAGGACAAGATGAGTTATAGAAAAGAAAGTGATTCATTGAGCAAAAGAGGAGTAATCAAGTTTGCCTCCTCTCCTGTTGTTCTGGAGTTAACGGGCCATGTTTTGTATGTATCATTGCTGTTGACAGTGAACAAAGATGGTCTATGTTCTGTCTGTAGATATTACTCAATTAACTGTGTTAGAAACCCACATCCATCACAAACTACCAACATGGACGTGAGGCGATTTATCTGCATTAGATGAGAGTGACAGGGCACAGACGAGAAGGTTGGCAATCTGGAAGGTGAAAAGCAATCTGGAAGATCCATTTTGAAAATATCTTTCAGACAAGATAAAGGTGCTCTAAGTGATGTTGGGTGACGCTGCTTCTTGTTAACGTTTAAAGTATTTTCAAACAAAACTAGGCTAACTTGTCCCTCCCTCCTCTTCATCCCGTCCTCTCTCCCGCACTATCCCCCCCAACCCCCACCCCCAAATCGGTTATTGGCTGGAATGCTGGAAGACTGTTTGTTGGTGCAGGAGGGTGGGTTTGTTTTTGTTGCCGTTTGTGGACTATCCGCTAGACAGGCAGCTAGCGGATAGTGAGGAGATGTTTGCTGTATGTGACAAAAAATGTAGACTAAAAACTGCGTGACATCGCTAAGAACACCTTTAAGTTATGCTAACGGTTATGGAGTAGAGTGTTTAGCTAGCGGTGGTGCACACCCACAAACCTCTGCGTGTTCACTGGGAAATGGTGAAGGTCCGGATATGAAAAATTAAGCTGCCAAGTGTGCAAAACACATTTAGCTGGATTTAAGCTGGCAGCAATAAATAAAAAACATGTCCACTACAACATTCCCCTCTGCTCAGTCAGCTGCTTATAGATAAAGATTTTTTCAATGTTTTTTTTCTGTATGCTGTTACACATCTATGCGGCTCACGCAGTTGCATTAGGAGGAGATTGGACGACAAAGCAATGAGTTATCTAACATGGCAAGTCAGAGCAGGACAGAGCTGCATCTGTGTATAGAACTGAAAGTATTTCAGTGGCTCAGTGAGGACATGGGCAAGTAAAGTCATAACCCAACAGACAGTCAACCTTTCTAGAGCCTCTAGGGTAGAAACCAGTCAATCACTGAGCTTTGTTCACCTGCCATCACTGAGGAGAGGAATCAGCCAGTCTGAGGATTTGAATTCTCTTTTCAAAAACACCTTTGTCGATTTATTGAACACTTTTCTGCCTGTGTGATTTGATGGATAGCTATTTTGAAAATCCAATGCATTCACTACCTTACACAGCAAGCTGATTCACATTCATCCATTCAGACCTTTTTTTCAGCACAACAGCACAATAATGCGGGTGAATGTATGTAAATCACAACAAGTAATCCCCCTCCAGTCAGTCTGCACACAGCTGGCTGCAAGAAGAATGGGAGGCAGAGAAGAAGGAATGCAATCAGGAGACAGAGACCCCCCCTTGTGTGAGAAAATCAGATGTTCTCCATTAATGAAGTTGATTTGAGAGAGAGTATGTGTATGTGCATGTGCACAGGCACCAGCTAATAAACCCGTAGCAATTACTTCTCTGAAATGGACAGTGAATATTCAGTTTCTTCTCATCAAGCAATTTGCCAGCCAGAGTTGGATCAGAGTTAATCAGTTTTCCATCCACTAAAAAATGACTGGCACACGACCTGTCTTTGGATAATGATACCTGAAAGCATTAGAACAAATTCTAATTTATATTGCCTGAGACCTGTCAAGTTGTTTACTTCAGTGCAATTTCACTACAGAAACAAAGGAGCCATATAGTGTTATATGAATGTGTGTGAGGTTATAACAGTTCTTTTTGTGTTGAAGCAGGCTGGGAATATGTACTGTTTGTCCAGGGTTATTAAAGTGAAAGCTGATTTAATTTAATATTTAGAAACCATTCTGTGTAATTTATGATAGCATGTGTGTGCTTGTGCATATCACTGTGTCCTCTGCGTACACTCTCAATCAAAGAGAGAACTACAAAGAGGCCAGCGATTCTCAGAAGTCACATTCACACAAAGAGGCATGTTAATGAAACCAAAGTCACATTACATCAAGTGGGAAGACCAAGATTTCCAAAATGGAGTTGGAATTCAATTCAATATGATCCTATAAGCACCTCATGATTTTAGGAAAGCAGTTTGGATAAGCCATAAGCTTGGCTTGCTCATCACCTGCACACACACTCTACTTAAATCGGATTCATTTAATACTGCTGTATTTACAACATGAAAGATGTGCATCACCATATGAATGCAATGGGGAGTTGCACACACAAATACACAGCTGCAAACTTGAGCGCTACTTTCGTTTCCAAACACTCGCGCCTTTCTCGTGGTGTAAACAACTTGGTGGAGGAGCATAAGAGGTGAATCACCTGGCAGGTTACAGCTTGTCTTTACACACATTCCACGTCTTGAGCATAGCTGGAAAACTATTATCTTCTGCCGTCAGCCGAGACCCACGAGATTCACACAAACACATGAACACTGAAGCGTGTGATGCCTGGCAGGAAAGCTCGGGCAGGACAGGATCCAGCACTTTAAACCACGCTGAAGGCCAGACTATGTGTGGCTTTGCTTGATAAAAAGAAGCTAACTCATGCCTCAAGTCAGTTCAATTGCATTGACAGTGACAGGCAAACAAGCTGCACTCAAAGACAGCTCTCCCACAGTGAGACTTACCCATAACCTTGGAATCCAAGGACTGCAGTGGAATACATAAGCAGAGACAGACTGAGCTCTGGAAAGATTGACAGACTTGGACTGACAGACAGAGAAACACAGAGAAGTATTGTCCACTGTGGAGATTAAAAGCTTTGCTCTTGACTTGCCTTCCACCAATCCAAATCTAACACCATCCCCTGGATTAGCCAAGAACCTTTTTAAATCCCATTTACGCACACGATAGCACGGCAAGACAGTCTCAGAGAGGAGGCAGTCAGAGAAGAAGGGTGAAAGTGTAAAAGAGGAATTGAGGGAAGTTTGTGTCTTACCCTCTCTCCACTGTTCCTCCGTAGAGTCCCCACCGGCAGCTTAAGCATCATCCGGCGGGTTCTCCCGGGCGTCACCGCTCCCTGGACCACCATAGTACGCTCCAAAGTGTGAGTGTCCGTGGGTGTGCGAGCATGTGTGCAAGTGTGTGTGGTGGGTGTCCTTGCCGTCCCGTCCAGCCTGGCAGCCAGGGTTCACGCGAGCTATGCGCGTGGTTGTGTACAAGGAAAGAACTGTGTGATATTACTGGTTGGTGTGTGTGTGTGTGTGTGTGTGTGTGTGTGTGTGTGTGTGGTGGGTATAGCAGCCCCACACTGGTCCTATGTGCCTCTCTCTTCTTCTATTTCCCTCTGTGTTAAAACACTTCCCATTCTGCTCCGCTCAGCTCCACTCTGCCGCTCAGGAGGAGAGCGAGTGTAGAGGGAGAGTGCTTTGTCTTTCCTCTCTCTTCTCCGCTCTCTTCTCTTCTGCTCTGGCAGCTCCCCCTCCCAGCCTCCTACACTCACTTCCTTCAGTTGGGGGGCTTAACCAGGTCACTGGATTAATGTGACGTTACGGCTGTTATTAGCATACGCGCATGTGTCACATGATCCAATAATAATTGTGTGTGGGGTATATACCCCCCACCACACACACACACACACACACACACACACACACACACACACACACACACACCCCTTACAGGGGATCACGTGGGGAACCTCAAAAGGAATATGGGATGTTTTGCCATCTGGTAGGGAGATTATCTTTGAAATCCCACATCCAGCTTTCTCTCCCTGCACTGTCTGGACGAGGACACAAAGGGGGAATACACACACACACACACACACACTTCAACATCTTGTCTTTTTTGATTTTACAAGAGAAATTATTTCTTTTTTATCCCCATCTCTCCTTTCTATTCCTCTTATTTTGTCACAGCAGGATTCTGATACACAACACACTCACAAACTACGAACAAACCCCTTCATGTGAGTGAACACACACACACACACACACATCCTTGCACAATGTTCATGCATGCAGATATTGATCATCCTATCACTTGGTTCATCGTAGGCATGCAGAAAGGTGTGTAGATCGGCCAAGCTGTGACAGTTGTGGACTTTTAGTTGTGAGGCTTCAGCAGAGATCTTCTGTCATGATGGCTGCAGCCACGGAGAGCTGAGTCAGTCCTCTGTTTCCACCATGGTGGTCTTTACATGCCCATTAATGCTATTGGACTCATGAGTTACAGCTGCACCTAGTGACTTACTGTCATATTCTCATCATCACTCACCGCTAAGCTCTGTTTGCTTCTGCACATCGATACTCAACTGCCAGCTGATTAACTTAAGTGGATCAACACGCATGCACACACATATGTAGGCATACACAGATGCTCACTTTGCACATATGCACACATACAGTACATGTAGGCTACAATAGGTTCACGCATTAAACAGCTAACGTCTTGTATGTGCTCGCTATTGTAAACCAGCAGCATTGTATAATAACAGTATGATTTAGCTTGGTATTATCAGTTATGAGGTGATTTGATGCTGGGTCACAGGGTATGAAATCAGATTAAAGCCACTAGTCAAAATGAGAAAACAAACAAGCCTTTTCCATCCACTTTATGATTTCTTTAAGTGGGGACCAGCACTGGTTTTAGTGACATGATACTGTATATGTCACACTTTCATTGACATACATACACACACACACACACACACACACATTGTGCTAAAGCCGCACGGCAAGCATACAGGAAAAATCATCTGCAGTGGTAATCCCCAGTAAGCATTATTTATTCAATACCCTAGCCCACATCAGTGTGTGAGTGACTGTGGCCTACATGAGAAATATCAGAGGGGTATTTATAAACTTAGTTTGCAGACATCCAGGTCTTGCAGATGATACACTGAAATAACTGAACAGGGATCCAAAAGACAGAACTCATTTCTCTTTGCCCTGTTTCAGGTACTCTGTGCAATGTGTGCGTTTGATGTTAATTCAGATCGCGATGACAGAGATTAACAGCCACTGCTGATTCAGGAGACAAACCTCGCTGCTTTCATAGTAGGCTCGTATGACACCTTGACAGGGAGATGACAATACACTCTCCTAATTGAACAGTTTAAGTATGGTTTGTGTTTGTTTGTTCTCCTCCTCTGTTTTTTTAAATTACTATTTTCTTTTACTTTTGAGATTTTTAAAATTCCACTACTTCAAATCCAGTGAGGTGATAAGCCCTTGTACTGACAGGAGGAAAAGCAACAAAAAAATCTTGTTATTCTTGATGCCTCCGGCTAGAGGCACAATGACCCATTTCAGTCAACAAGCATGCAGAAATAAAAGCAAATGGGATTTGCCCTTAATAAAAATATGTAAAGTACCAAACTGCATGTGCAAACTGCAAACTAATGAGGCATACACATACAAAAATCTGAGCAAAAACCAAAAAGCTGGGAGATTCTGCCTCCATGTGCTGGATCAGTTCACACCAACTGTCCTCAAAATGAACTAACAGCTATTAATTCCCAACAAACCTGCATATAACAAAAGAGAGAAGGAACGAGACAAAGAAGAGAAAGAGAGAAGATCACTACCTGGTTATGAGAGATGCTAATGAGGGAGGTGCAAACAAAGCGCCTAGACTGTCTGGGTTTTATTTCTACTGTGTTTTTAGTGTGTGTGTGTTTGTCTGCTTAGTCTTTGTCTGTAGTTGTAATAATAAGAAGCAATGGTTCTCAATTGTAGACCGCTGGCATTGTTACGCATTAATTTACCCTGATAACCCAGTCGGTCTCTGCCCACGGCTGTCTGACTCATCCCTCTGGTCCCGCTCCTCATTGTGTTTGTGTGTGTGTTTGTGTGTGTGTGTGGGTGGTGTTCATGGAAATGCCCTCTAGTTGGACTCTCTCCCCATCCCAGTCAGGGAAGGAGGGGGTTGAATGTTTATGTTCCAAGACTCCACAAATTACAAAGGGTTGAGTTTCAGCGCCATTGCACAGAAAACACAGATTACATATCTAAACAATACCACCCTGAGATTGTAACTCAATTCATTTCTCACTGTGCGCTTCTGTCTGTGCTTCTAAGTATATGCTAGTGTTGTTTTTCTCTATCTCATGAGAGTGAGATGAGCAGAAAGAGGCCCGCCCACCCTTCATCAGGCCAGAACCAATCACAATGACTTCTCCACAGGGGAGCATCCACTTCAATTATCATCCCCTCAGTAGTGTCTGTGTGAGAAGGCCTATACTTTTACATGCTCAGAAAGGTAACCGAGAGGCTGAAAGATTTTCAGGAACATTGTGAAAACTGGGACGTGTTTATGTTTCAGAGAGATTTGGTGGAGCACGGGGACAGGTTGTCCTGGACAAACTGTGTCGCTCAGCACAACATCTGCTCAACCCGCTGGGAGGTGACTGTGTTTGGGTGTGTGCACATACTGCATATCTGCTTGTGTGTCTTTCAAAATGATTAAAATGTCATACAGTGGCACCAATGGAATGTAGACAGACTGAAAAATCACATCCATCTTTGACTGTTTGTACCCTGACGTGGTGCGTGGACATTGGCTTGAGAAAAAAAAGAACTCGGTTTTTGTCTGGATGCAGTCCACATTCCACATTCACACACACACTGCCATTATACAGTCATTCATGCCTAAATGGAATTAGAATTTAGCATTCCAATGGGCCAATCAATAGTCTGTTATGAGGGAAGCAAAAGACTTGAATTGGGCGTTGGATGTGCAATTTGTACCAGTGAACAGCATACAAGGCTTCTCAATTATTCCACTGGAAAGCCTCTGCATGTGCTGGACCGTTCACCATCAGACTCTGGGCCATGCAAACGGCAGGAATTAAAGCCTAAATGATAAAAGCTTATTAGTTTATGGGTGTGTGCATAACATGGATACATTTTGTTGTCGTATCTCTATTTATTTGGGTGATTCTGCAGTCAGAGTAAAGACTCATGCTGCGTGTCATCCCCCTATTATTTTTGGGGCTTTTTTCCCCCAGTTGATTGGGAAAAAGCCCCAAAAAATAATTAATTGAGTTACACTGAGACTCCAGTGTCATACCGATCATTATCACTATCAGATTAATGTAGACGGGATGACAACTGCATGGTGGACAGAGAGAAAAAGCAAGAGAGCGAGCGATGTAAAGGGAGAGAGGAGAAAGAGACAGAGAGAGGGAGGGAGGGAGATAGATGGAAGAGCTCAGCTCGCTATAATTTAACAATGTAATCAATGGGCAAAGGACACACACGTTACATAACCGAATGGTCACACATAATACAACCAGTCAATGGCCTCTATCTGAACACAACCCATCTACAGTAGCACAGTCGAAAGAGAAGAATATGCTGGAGAATAGGTTACGCGCCAGGCACACATGACGTACAATACAGTGACACAATGTGTAGAGTGTATCAGTACGTCACAGTGTTTGTGCTCCTGGCAGAATGAATGCTCTTACAAACCGCAGGGCCTTTATGGCAGATCAGCTCTCCCGAAGATGAACTACTGCTTTATTGCTGCTGGAAAGACAGCAGACAGTGCTGAAAAGAACCGAGCAGAGCGGTACAGCTGCGACGGAAACAATCCCATCCAGCTGAGCTCTTCCTCTGTCAGAGGAGGACGAGGGGGATGGAGGAGAAAACGAGAGGCCTGGGAGGAAGAAGAGCGAGAGAGGGGAAGTTTAGCTCTGCCTCCAGGCCTGCATCATAAAGGCGATGAGAATGTTGGGGGAGAGGACTGTGGGGGCTGGAGACGTTTGTGGGTTGCACGAGGAGGAGATTCAATTATACTACACAAGGTTTGAATGCATTTTTAATCACGTTGCTTCATTTCCTGACGTAACTGTCAGCCTTTGTGAGGCAGAATCTGAAAGAGGAGCTGCCATCCCTCTCCCTGTCCTCCCTTCGCAGCTCACACAGCTCAGCGGACCAGCAAAACAATACACAGCAGCTTTGCAAAGAGCTGATGTGACGCCGCACACTGACATTTTACAGCAGCCAAAAAAAAAATCCAATCACCAGATGCCCTCAAAGGTTCTTGTGTATTTGGTAGAGATGATATCTCCGTTGCTATGTGAACGAACAAATGTCATGGAAATCAAGCTATATAGTCACACAGAAGATTGTTATTTATTTATTATTTTTTAATTTCCTCTAAAACAAATAGACATTTCTCTTATAACAGACTTTTAACTTTTTGGCATGGCGTGAGGGGTGGGGCTGCTATTTTCAAATTTCCCTTGCCTTTGTGACAATGGAAGTGCCGTGTTTTTTGAAATTACAAGGTAATATAACAGCATTGATGGATTTTCACGCTATATTTCTCAATTCTAAGCTAGTACAGTAGACTGACTTTGTAACCAGGTTGTGTGCAGTCATGTGCTTTAAATCTATGAGCGTTCTTGTATGCAGCGGAAATAAAAGTATTGACCTGAAAAATCTACAAGTCTACAAATGACTCGCGCTTCGACTCCAGTTTCCTGCGAGCAATCAAGGCGACAAAATAGTAACCTCCTTTTCTAGTAGTAAAATAGGTTGCAAAGGAAGTTAGTTGCTCCCGATCCTCTCGGCTTTCCTGAATCATTCATATGCGCTGCTGTGCTAATGAAAATAGCTGCACACTCAGCTGCTGCTCCAAGCCAATGAGCATCATTGATAGGGCTCTGGAGGTCCGTCTCTGCTGGAGGATGGAGTAGCACTGTCATTATTCTAATGACCCTTAATATTCCTCTAACGACCCTTCTTTGCTCACTGCTGGGTTAATTCACACAGACAGAAATGTTTAACCCTCATTATATATTACAGCCTATATTACTGTTGGTCTCCTGTTTTGGAACACTGATAAAATGTTTTCAGTAACATTAGATGCCTGATCCAAGACACCATGTCTGCTGCTGGTAAGCCTTCCCATCAAAGTATTTAATTCACCCTGCCTTCATTTGATGGTTCACTGAAATAGGCCTCTTCTTAGCTCATCTTAACATGTGCGTGCGTGCGTGTGTGTGTGTGCGTGTGAGTGCATGTGCGTGTGTGTGTCTGTGTTTGTGTGTGTTGGATGCCATATGCACGTTCAGTAAGCAAGCAGCCTGTAAAGGGTGCAGGCGATTTGAATATTTCTCATTTAAGTATGCAAAGCGGCCAGATAACCCTCTGTTTTCCAGCCTCTTCCAGAAATTACAGAAATAAATAAATAAGCAGCCTAATTAGGATGCTGAGAGGAAATGTGGAGGACGGAAGCATTTTCCTGACTCCCATTTTTCCATCCCACATGACATGCATGAATTATCCAAACGCTGGTCTGGCCACAAACACTTATCGTTATTGCTTCAGTCATAAATCATCTATTGGATATATGAAAATGACCAAATCTCCAAAATAGGCTGATGGATTTAGGAAGCACATATCCACATATGTCGGTGACATGGATGCCCCTGCAGCAGTGGAGTGAGTGCTGACAGTGCTCATTGAAAGCAAAGTATATCTCAGATAAGGACAGATTACTGTTTCCTCCAACAGATGTCTGTGCCTGTAAACAATGTTAAAGGGAAACAGCAGCTTAACGACAAAAGTCATTACAGCAGCCGGCAGATCAAAGCAACCAGGGATTCTGACGTCTCGTATTTACAATGTATGTGTGTGTCTGCAGAGGTAGACTGCATGTGTGACTGCATGCTATCGTATTTAAATGTGTGTGAGGGCACGTTTGTGTATCTGTGTGCCTGAGCCGGGATGCAGTGTAGAGCAATTTTTTTTATTCCCACAGCACGAATGCTTTGTAAACCACAGGGGCCTGAGTAATCTACCTCTAACCAAGCATCACAGGCAATGGAAACCTGACAATCACATCCATTAGACTTTACTTCTCGTTCTTATTCCTCTTTCATCCCTCATTTCCTCATTCTCAATCTTCACTTTCTTCACTTGGAGATTTCATTCCTTCCTAATCAAAAGATTTATGGCTACATGCAGATAAATATGAAGGCTTCAGACAACGGAAAGCACAAGTAAGCCCAGTACCTAGAGTTGATGGGATCAGTGCTCCTCACATGCTGAGTTAACATTCCCAAAGTCTTAACTCAGTGAGCTAACCCTGTGTTGAGTTATGTATTGGCCATGCAGTCCAGGTTACATTCCTGGTCTTCTAATCAGCATGTTTCAGCTTTTTGGTGCCAATTAACGAGAGAGCATCTGGAAGGAGACATATGCTGGCCTCGGGTCTCCAACTGTAATTATGAACCGGAGAGGTCACGCAGAGAGAAGAGAACGGAATAATGACGAAAGACAAATGCATTCAGTTAAATGCAAATGCAAATTTAAAATTTAAAAACTTAAATTTAAAATTTAAAAACTTAAATTTAAAAATTTAAAAACTTAAATTTAAAAATTTAAAAACTTAAATTTAAAAATTTAAAATTTAAAAACTTAAATTTAAAAATTTAAAATTTAAAAACTTAAATTTAAAAATTTAAAATTTAAAAACTTAAATTTAAAAATTTAAAATTTAAAAACTTAAATTTAAAAATTTAAAAACCTTGTGTTTGTTAAAATCGTGCTATATAAATAAAGTGGATTGGATTGAAATGCACGTTATGACAGACAAGACAACTACAGTGATTAAAAACTACATTTGCCCAAAAAGAGAGTGAGAAAACTTACAAAGACATCCATAAGCATGTGCTCCAGGGTCACCTCTAAGTCCTCGAGCCGTGCCGCAAGAGTCATCCTCCAGCTGATCCAAAAAAACTCCACGGAAAACGATTTTTTGACAAAATTTAAAACTCTCATCAAAGACTCAAACTCTATATCTTCTTGGGTGTAACCATTCAATACTGACAGATGACCTAAAGGAAGTAGTTGCCATGTGAGTCATATAACATCCCAATTCTTCAAATGATCGTACAATGACAGCTTCTAACAGTCCAGCCTAAAATGTCCACATTCTCCTCTCATTCTCCATCTAAAACAGCTTCCCAAAAGACCAGTTGTATCTATCTCCACTAAATTTGGCACTGAAAACCGTCTGGATTCCAGTTAGAGCTCCAAATGTTGCCAGAAAATAGCAGGGGGGTCCCCTCAAAATGCTTTGGTCGCGCCTTTAATAAACCCTGTGGCTTGGATTTGTGAGAGACTAAAGCCTTGTAGTCCCCTCTTCAGGTCTGAGTTATGATCCATGGGTGAGATAAAGACGCCCTGGCAGAGGGAGGGCAGAGGGTGGGTCTCAGTGTTCAGAAGAGATCAGAAGAGGAGGAGGAAGAAGAAGCATAAGCTAATAGTCAGATAATCAACAACTATGTGATGAAGTCATGCATCTGCTTCATTTCTTATTTATTTATATCTTTCTATCTCACATTCTCTAAGTTGTTTGAACAGGACATCTCCTCCCTCTTTTTCCACTTTCTCTGTCCCTGTTTTTCTCTGTGCCCTTTCAGGTCCCTGTCCACAGTGGATGCCTTTGTGTGGAGGGAGAGCCTAGGGCAGCTGATGCCCAGTTCTGGGTGCTCTTGGCTGGGGTCATCCTCTCTCACACTGGGCCTCTCATCAATGGGCCTTTGTAGGGCCTCATTAACGACTGGCCCTGGATGCTGAGGCTCCAATAGAGACACAGGGAAAACAACAGCGATATGGCCCTGGATCTATGACTGGAAGCTTATGTAACAGTGATGGGGAGGGGTGCGTGGGGGTTGCAGGAGACAGGGCATGTGGGGTAGAGGGCTGGTTGGGAAGAAGAGGGGTGGGAGGGGAAATAGGGTTGAAGCAGAGCAGAGGGGAAATGATTCAGTGAGGGAGGAAGGGAAGTAGAAGGGAAACAGAGGGACGACGGATGTTGGTGGGACGCTCCATGGAGAGGGGTTGTTTTTGTTTTTCTGGCAAATGCTGGTGGAATGTACCCCCCGTTTTCTCTGTGTTAACCAGACTCAGAGAAAGAAAGAGACAGAGAAACTGAGTCAGAGAGCATGGTGTAAGGGGGACAGTGAGTTTAGCTGGCCAAACAACAAACAGGATATGGAGACACAAAGTTACAGTTACATGCACCAAAGTAACCAAGTTACTTGGGGAACAGGAGGTACTGCAAGAAAACCTGACCATGCAACTGGTTAGTGATCAGATTTCTCTCTCTTTTTTAAGTGTATTAGTGATATAGGATGCTGGTTACGGAGGATTTCCTTGACTGTTTTTGCCAAAGCATTTTGACTGACAGTGTGGTGAAAGGACTGGCCCTGTAGTCAGAGAATTAAATTTTTTCTTAAAGGGATACACTGAGCATTAATAATAATATAATAATAATGCATACTTTATTAATCTCGCAAGGGAAAATTACAATATACACTCTTACACTTGTTATTACACACACCTGAATTACACACACATGCTCAGTACCTATACATGCACTAATTGAGAGAGTGGGGGGGGTTGCCCATGGAAAGGCGCCCCGAGCAGTTGGGGGTTCAGTGCCTTGCTCAAGAGCACCTTGGTAGTGCCCAGAAGGTGAACTGGCATCTCTCCAGCTACCAGTCCACCGCCATAATTTGGTCTGTATGGGGATTGAACCATCGACCAGCCGGTTCCCAACCCAACTCCCTACTAAAAAATGCATTAGGTTGCTAAATATACCCAAGAGTAATCATGCAAATTACTAATTCCGTGAGCAGTTTTCAGTTTTTGACACATTGTTCTCCTTGAACCAAAGTATTTTAATGGTCAAACTAAATGGTCATACCTCTTCCTTTCTCTCCAAATCAAACCCCTTTCATACCAATGTCTCTTCTCTCTTCTTTGCTTCATCTCTCTCAGCCCCACTGCATCTCAGTCACATCCCTCTCAATCTTGTTTCTCTCTCCTGCCCTCTTCCTAAACCGTACAGACCCAGAGTGCCAATGACCTTTGCCCTCTAACCTTTCTTGGGGGTGGGGTCGGCTGGATCGGCCGCTCATCAGTCCTCACGTCAACTCTTTGGTTAGGACCACTGGGGTGTGACCAAGTCTATTGCACAGCCGGGATTCTGTGACACACACACACACACACACACACACATATGCGCGCGTTCACCATAATACACGTCACTGGATGGTAAAGATAGAGTGCACAGAAGTCCTTTGTTTGCCTTCAGGAGGCCTCACTGTTATCCTGAATTCTCTCCTAATGCTGCCTGATGTGAATATGTAACACCCCACCATTAGTAACTCAGAATATCCCTCTAATTCTCATCTGCATGCCACTCATGTATTATAAATACCTTCCAGCATGGTGAAGATGGACAGTATATGGCTACTAAGACTTGTGAAGCAGGTGGCACTTAGAGTCTGAATGCAGTGAAGAGTGTTGAGAGCAGCAGGTAGCCTATCTAGACTAGCATTTGTCATTAGTGAGGAGCTTAGCCCCCAACAGAGTGGCGACACAGGACAGCATGTCCTTAGCACGGCTAGGGCTAAAACCCAGATTTCTGTGTAGAATCCAGTGTGTGTGTGTGTGTGAAGGTTGAGGAATGAATCGTCATTGCAGAGAAAGGGAGAACATCACCTTCCCTCTTTGCATAATACGTAGAAGCAAACAACACATTATTTTTCATCACACACATACAGGGGACACTCACATGTGCTTACAAATGCACAAACACATTACAGTGTCATTTACACAAGAGACGGAGTTGGAACATCCAAGCTACTGTTTCTGCACAGATCTATTTGAATATACATGTGGAATAAAGAATCCCCTGTAAACACTGCCACCTAAATATGATCATACACACATAAATAAACAATGACTATTACATAGCTTTATAGATACACATAAAAGACATGGTAGCAAATATAAACTAATAATCACCCACTACATCAACTCCATTCAACAGTACCTTAAGAGGAAGCGCACTGAAGCAGTCTGTGGAGTCTTCCAATCTCTCTCCACCCATTGTCCCACTAATCCAGTAAGCAGCAAGAACACCAGGGTCGTGGTTATTGCAGCACCTCAGACTGTGCATCGCAAAACTGACCTTAACAAGTCTCTTGGATTCTCATTGATATTTAAAGCTCTATGGACAGTTTTGGTCTTCAATTCTAATTTTGAGCATGAGCGCAGAGTGTGTTTCGGTGTGAGCCTCATTGATCGCGATGTCCACCTTGCTTGGAAAATAGGGATGTGTTCTAATCAAATCTTCCAAGTGGTTTGAGGTTTGCACACACACACACACACACACACACACACACACACACACACACACACACACACACACACACACTCGAACACTCAAAAATAGTATCTATTCCAGACATGTTGATAAAGCCTCTTAAGCACCTGTCTAAAGGGTTTACTCTTATACAGTGGACAAGTAGCTGTTCAAGTCTGCCGAGAATGCAACACACTTCATCCACACCTCAACACCTCAACTGCTCATGTGTATAGCCAAATCAACTTAAATGTTTTTTTTTTACTTGATGTACGTCATACTGTGTGTTTATTATTATTGTGTTGCATTTTTCTATGCCGCTCTACCTGTAAGCATTATTATTTTTGACATATGTTTATTTAATGTAGGTCTGTTTTTGTCTTTAGTATTTTTATCTTTTTTTGCTGTCAGTTGTTGTCTTTTTCAGTTTTCTTTGTCTCCATTCATGTCTTTTTTTGTCAGCCTCGAGTGACAAAGGACAGCAAGTGCAGATGAAAGGGACTCTGCTTAGTCATTCTCTGCAGTACTGTTAGTAATTTGAATTTTGCTGTGTCACTCCGCACCCCAAATCTGTCGTTCCACATTACAGTTCATGGCTCTCCATTTCTGTCTGTCTCTCTGGGCACAGGCATGGAAGTGTGTGTGTGTGTGTGTGTGTGTGTGTGTGTGTGTGTGTGTGTGTGCCTGTGTGTGATTTCTAGAAAGGCCTGCGACGGGAGAGGCAGGTGCACTCTACTATCTGATGTCATTTTTGCTGCATTGAAAGTCACCTTGGATTTTAGTGAGACCCATTCATACATGAGTAGAAAATGAATAGAATATCGGATATGCAGGGGATCAAAAGGTATTTGTTAAAACAAACACACACACATTCCACCTTTTCTAACTTTGCAAAGGTCGCAGCCTTTGCTTCTGTCTTCTCTGTCATACAAGCCTCTTAACACAGAGTGAGTGTATCTGAGAGGCATTGAGCAGACAGAATGTGATGGAGGCATATTTTAGAGGCTGGTTGTATGAAGGCAATGGATTGAGTCATGCTCCAGCATTTTCTGCCCCAGTAAACTTAGCCCACTTTACCCAGTGCAGAGGAGGCTTCACAGCCCACACCATGCACAGAAGTAGGCACAGATAGACGGATATGAAAATATTGTTTACCTGACACTAATTTAACAATTAACACTCTGGTAAGCAGGCATGCCTGTATGCCAGCAAATCTGCACAACTTTTATGAATTACTCTAGCGTGCAAACAACACACTCACATCAACTTAGGATCAAGACAAGCACGTGAGTCCCCATCCCCAGATTTGTAGCAGCGTGAGGGTTAAATGTTTGATGATACGGCTACATATTTAATCTTTACAGACCAGATCATGAGGGGAAATGGGTTATACATGATTGTACTCCCAGGGGAGAAAACATGGGGTAACACATTTCACATTTTAATGTGTGTGTGTGTGTGTGTGTGTGTGTGTGTGTGTGTGTGTGTGTGTGTGTGTGAGTGTGTGTCTAGGTGTTACTATAGATATGAACGGATGTTTACACAAATGTAGGGTTGTATCATCTACGAAAAGTAGGCCCCAGAGCTGCTAATCTCTGTCCTATATGAACTAGGATTAGTTTCATTATTCACTGACGCTAACTACTGAAAACCCATAAATGAATGTAAGCTTTCCTGCACTCCTCATACTCGAGCCAAAGCGTTTTCATTCCTTAGACCTTTGCGTAAGACTCATTCGTCTAAACGCAGGATGCAGCTGTGCTTATAACCCTCATAAACCTCTCACTCCCTCAAAACTACACAACTCTTCTTTATAGACAATGAATCATTAAAGACCCCTTAGGCATGCAAACCACAAACTAACAAAGGATTGGTAAAAAACAAATGTAAAGTACAAAGAGGATGCACCTGTGCACACCGTTCTACACACACACACACACACACACACACACACACACACACACACACACACACACACACACACACACACACACACACACTCGTACTTGCATTTCCTTGTTCTTTTAATGAGCCAACATGACCTACTCATTTTATAACCTACAACACACATGCATGTCTTCTCTCAGGAGTGCAGTAACCCAAACCAGATTGTGCCAGCTCCACCTCTTGCTGCAGGCATGGGACTAAGCATTTGTTACTGTACAGATGGGCCCCACACCTTTGACAGGTGCATCGCTGCCACGCAAACCAATGCCGAAGTCTGCTCAACTGACTCAGCCAGATTGTCTTTGTTAACGTGCAGAGGAGGAGGAGAGCCCTGGGGGTTCAGGGAAAAACATGCGTAATTTGAGGAGATCATGTCCACCTCCTGACATTACTACATCATACCTCTCTCATCACTGTGAAGGTAAAATATAAATCACTGCCGTGCAGTTTGTGTCTGTATGGTTTTACATTGATAAGCTTGATGTATTGATGGTCAGTTACTACTGCATGTTTTACGGGCAAACGTTTAATATCTAAAATAAATCAAAGAGGGAACCAGAGAGGGAGTGGGCTGACAGAGGGGGGTCAGACAGACCCCCTGGGGCTACAGCCTCCACTGGGGTCCACTGCTAGACAGACTAGTCACCTCCCACCCAGTCTCTTGCCTTTGTCCTTGCTACACCTTCTCACCTCCACAGCAGTCAGAAAAAAAAGTGCTGTGACAGGTAGGGCTTGATCAGTCCCAGGTTTCACTGCAAGCCAAGGTCCTATCCCTTGGTATTTACCACTTATTTACATTCAGCTCACATCATTGCCATGGGAACAGATGAGCAACTGAAGCTACGAACGATAAGGGAGGCTGGACAGAGCTAAACATTGGGCACATGAAAAATTAAGAAGTGGAGGAAGAGGGGGAGGACTTATTGAGGGGTAAGTCCTATGTAATAGCCCCTCCATTACACAGCAGGGGTAATGGGATGGTCACTCGGTCACTGACGAAACTCATTATGCAGCCATGCAGCCTTAAACATATGCTTCCCTCCTTGAATCTCATTGTCCCTCGCTGTCTTCCCCTTACTCCTTCTTGTTAGTTTCTCTCTCTTGATTTCACTTGCTTTCCCTGCTCTTTGTCCCCCTCTTGGACAGCAGCAGGAGCAGGATGAGGTCATTAATTATATACATACCCCCTCCCCCACACACACACTCCCTCTTTCTCTCCTCCTTCCCCACCTGGTCCCCTCCACAAGCCCTTGTGTCTCTGAGAAAACTGTGATGACGGATGAGAGGAACTGAGTTGTCCAATAGAGCTCAGTGTTTATTGGGGCCAAACGGCCAGCACACACACACAGCAGCAGAGCAGCAGACTAATGCTCATTAGAGCTGAAGGTCTCCTCTTATTGGCTCCATACATCAGAGAAGACATAGCGAGGAGCAGGCCGGTTGCTACTGACAGCCGCAACTATTAAGCAATGTCAGGAGGATTTCTTCACCAGGGCTGTCCTTGCTGTGGAGAGATTCCTCTAAACTAAACTTTACTGAAGGAGCAACAGGAAGAAGTACGGACACCACTTCACACATAGGACCAAGATGACCTGCTCTTCTCAGGTGAATGAAACTCAACTGGACTTCAAAGGGCTTGGGCTCATGATGTAGGGAAGACTTAGGCTAGGCAAGGGGAATCCCATCACACAGCACACTCTAGTGGTCAGAGTATGAAATGCAGCACACTGGTGAGAAGCTCTGGGAAGAATTTGAGGTGGATGAAATTACAGAAACTGCACATGAAAGGAGGAATTAAGACACATTTACGTACAAGACTTCAACAAGGCCAAGACTTCCAAGGAAGTCAAATAACATCTGGTCACATGTGCAGTGATTGAGTGACAGTCCTGTAATGTTGCATAATATTGCAAAATCAGGCAATTAACAATGATAAACAGGAACAGTGGTGCAAGCTTACACAAAGACACAAGAGGATGGTTGCAACACGCCGTTTACCACAAAATTGGATCAGTGCCCATGGGAAACGTTTGCCTCAACAAAAACTACTGTATGATTTACAAAGGTGCATTCCTGTAGCACTATTATTTTGAAACTGTTTGTATTCAAGGCCAGTATTTAAATCGTAATTTTCCAACATTTAACTGCACCCACTTCCGGACATGCTGGACAACATTCCACAACTGAGGTTGACAGTGTACTTCGGCCTCCTGTTTATTATCCACTTTATATTTATGGAATCCAAACATGCGATTGATGCAATGCATGTAGAAAATTTGTATCACTATTTTACCAAATGTTTTAGTTTCTGTTGGTGTGTGTTTTAAGTATGTGCAAAATGTGTAAATGTACATATCGACAACTTCAACTAACTAAAGGAGGAAGCGTAGGATCCAGTTATTTCCCAAGTGAAAAGAGACACACACATTGACTATCTGTGTCTCATAAATACACATTTATGTGAAGTCAAGTTTGTCAGACAACTTCCAAAAGTACATGTACAAACAGAGTACACAGCAAATACAAACAGCTGTTGCCAAAAACCAGACACATCCACATACAAACACCTCTAGACATGTATTAATGGCCTTAACTGCAATGGCAGATGCTCACATCTGTTCAGCACACACACAAACACACACAGGGTGAGTTATGAATCTGACACACGTCACATTTATTGTTCTAACAAGCAGTAATGAGAGCATCGAGGGTCAGCGAGACACTTAGGATGATGTAAGTATTCCTTGGAGGATAGATGAGCATCAATCTGGCAACCTTGATTCCATATTTTGGTTTAATTCAGCGTAATGGCAGATGTCTACACATGGAAAAAAGGTGGTAATAGGATACCTGGCAACCGCTGCAGAGTGTTCGTAACTAAAGAAACGGATTGGTGATGAGAGGAAAAAAATGTGACAGGAAAGATCCAATAAAATACAGAGTACTACCTACACTTTGGTAATGAAGCATGATATAAATGGTTTAATTTTCTACACCAATTGAAGTATGTTTAGTTGAATAATGACAACCTTATATGATCAGCCAAACACACACACACACACACACACACACACACACACACACACACACACACACACACAATCCCTTGGTGTATACCTATTTTAGAAAGACATTTATTAAAAGCATGTCTCCACTGCTGCTTTTCCCGCTGAGAAGCATCAATAAGATCCCAAAAGCCGGATGGAATTGTAAACTGCATTGGTGTCATGGACTACTGCTCAGAAAGTCAAGAACGGCTCAAAAGATTCTCCTCCCCCCTCCACGTCCAATCATCGGGCACCTTCACTATAATCGTCCCTTATTCTATCACTCCTCTTATCCCATCTATCCCTCCATCCATCCATTCATCTTTGCAGCAGCTCGTAACCTGCTACCCCCAGTTGTGTTGCTGGGAGACTGACAGGCCTACATCAATAAGGCTGTCTGGTGGCAGCATATGGGTCCATGTGTCTGGAGATGTACATGTAGATGCTATGGAGCATGCAAATGGGCCAGTGTGCACGCCTGTTCGCGGGTATGCACTGTTTGTGTGTGCATCTGTATGTGTGTACGGGGGAAAGTGTTCAATGTCTTTGTCTCCTTGAGAAGTCGTGTGCGTTAATCATAAATTAGACATTAGCGTGCTAGAGCATAAAAAGTGCAAATGTAAAATCTGTGCATGCACTGTACACTGACTAAAGTATGAAAAAAAAACCAGAAAGGATGCTAACAACATTAAAATTAAATATTTAGAATAACCGCTGTAAAATCTGTAACACTATGGTCTTTATAATAATACAAACCATGAATACTGCTTTTATAGTCATAGAGAGAGTACCTGTTTGAAACAAAAATGGCAGTATTTGTATTTTTTCTTTTCTTTTGAGTTTGTTCTCCTTTTGTACCTCTGCACTGTTTTTTTTTTGCTAAAGTAATACCTCCCTCTGTTGGTCTGGGGAGGGTGTAGACCTCCGAGACACGTGGACTCAGAAGTTGCTTCTTTTCATCTGCCACTTAGAAACTTCACCAAGAGGCAGTAACACAAGCAGGTCCATGTGATCACATCAGTGCAGTTACAACTATATGATCCTCTGTGGCTTCCTACCTGAAACTTTGCCAATTACGCTCAAAGGGGCACCCAGGCCAGTAGCCAGAAACACCACTGCCAGGGATTGAACCTGAGTCCCTGCGGTGGTGGGGGAACAATTTTCCATTGTACTACCCAGTGCTTCAGGCTGCATATGTAGTTGTAATAGAGCCAGTATCCCTTAGTGTATGTGAATAGGTCAAAGCTGGACCAGCGCAGTTGCTGCTGGAGACCACCTGTGAGTATTAAATGTTGACTTGTTTTATGGCATTTTTCTGTTGATATAATAGATGTACTTAGCACCTCGGAAATTAGGTTCCACAATACATGCTGTTCTTTTACCTCTATCCTGGCCTTCCTACAACAACACACCTCTCTCTCTCTACCCTCAGGACAGGGTTGACACTACTCCAGTTCTTGGTCAGCCAATCATATTTCGGGCGTGCTGCTAGTGACTGCTGCCAGCTTCCTCTCTGTTCATGTAAAGAGGTCACAGTTCAGAGCCCAAGGGAGGCTGTATAAAGAAAAAGGTAGAATGGCTTAAAAGAGGGGAGAAATGGGCTAGAAACAGTGGGTCTCTGCTGGGGTTGAGGTAAAAAAAATTGCACGATAAAGAGTGGAAGAAATGCTTAAGAGCGTGTGACTGGAGTAGATAAGAAACACCTATTTCCTGTGTGAGTGGATGTGTATTTGTGTATGCGTAAAATTGCTAAGTAGATCTACTGATACGGTGATGTATGATACCTGTTCAATGCAGGGTCACCTTTTGTCGAAGGTGACGGTACCAATCCTCTGCTCGTTCATCAAAAGTGTCTCTGTGTGTGTGTGTGTGTGTGTGTGTGTGTGCGTGCGTGCACGCCTCTGATTACATTCCAATGTAGGAATGTGTAATTGCCATTCTGATTCTCCGAAGGCTAAAAGCAATATAGGGAAAGCTCTCTTTGGACTATCTATTCTATGCAATCACACAGATTAGAGTTAATATACATAATAGGACTGCTTAAGGCTTTTTAATCTAAAGTGCATGGTTTTTACACTGACACACAAACACAAGTGCATTTAATCGAAGCATGGTGTTGAATTTGGTGTGAATTTCTCATTACGATGCTACTGTGTCTTGCTGTGTCTTTTAACTATCTTTTTGGACACTTGACTAATTTCCCCTCCCATCTTTCAATTGCCTTCCTTGGAAATCATTTTTAAAAATGCCTGTAGACTGATGTCAGGCAATGAAGTGGAAAATCTGCACCCCGTGTTTCCATGACAACACCTAACATTAAGTGCATCACAGGTTTGCCACTTTGGTTGCTCAATTGCGCACTGATTGATCTCATCGCTCGGGCCTCTTCAAGGGGACAAGAGTACATTTGACATGCTTGACACAGCAGGGTACGCTCACATGTGCCAACACACGCGCGCGCGCACACACACACACACACAGACACACACACACGATCAGAGATGGCGTACGGCCGACATGCAGTGCCGCATCTTCAAATGGGGAAAGTGGAGATGAGAGATTCAAACTGTGGGATGATATCTCTTTACATGGCATCCCACTGATTTCACAGTAAAGCAACAGTTCAGCCTCTCTCTTCTTTATCTGTCTCCCTGTTTGTCATGAATGCATACGTGTCCTAACAGATGTGCATGTTGTATGAAAAGGTCAGAAGGTAATGATAATGTTAAAGACTTTTCGCTATAATTAGCTTTATTACTGTATATTGTGACTATGTTTTAGTGCTTTTTGTGTTTAAGCAATTTCACCTCATTCAATTATCAAAACCAAATAATGAATGCATCTCTGTTATATTTAAGATACACTATTTCTGAAAAAACAAAATGGGACAACTGGGTTACATTTATTTTTACTTTTAATAAAATCACAGTACATACTGACTGTGACACTGTCCCTAATAGAGACTGCCCTTGACAGTGATGACAGCTGGGAGATGGCGCTGTACAATGTGCGTGTGTGTGTGTGTGTGCCTCAGCATGTGTTTGTTTGCATGTGCCTCATGTGGTGGCCAGCCTCCAGACATCTCCCCATTGCTGCTTACTTTGGCCTTTAAATGCTGCCAGCCAACCTGCTGTGTATTGAATGTGTGTAGGTGCGTGTGTGTCTCTGGGTCTGAGTTGCTCGCCAAAGGCAGCTCCACCTTGTGCTGCTAATCCAAACCCCACCAGATCTGCCTTTTCTCTCCTAATTATTTTCATCTAAGCAGCGAGACGGTTGGCTTCAGGGATGTGGGTCTGGTCACTTCTCTCTTGGCTGCTTCATACTTTTCTCCATGCCACCCTGACCTTAACCATCCTGATAGCCGCCTGGCCGCTAATGAACCAGGTGGATGGATGGATGGCTGGATGGACAATGGATGGAGGGAGAAAGGAAGGAGCAAATGGGTGGGGGGGGGGGCAAAGGAAACATGTGGTACCCAGGGCTTGTAGGGATTTTGGGGGGAGGGAGAAAATTAGTCAGATTGATGTCAAATTGGAATGCTTGCGATATTTTGCATGTGATGCAGTGGAGCTAAATCAACAGCAAAGAAGAGGGGAAGGTGAGAAGAAGTGTGTGTGTGTGTGTGTGTGTGTGTGTGTGTGTGTGTGTGTGTGTGTGTGTGTGTGTGTGTGTGTGTGTGTGTGTGTGTGTGTGTGTGTGAAATGGCCATTCCTTAATGGAATAAATATGTGTTTGTGGGCAAGTGTTCATGCATGTCCAAGCCTTTGGCAATTTCTGTAATGGCTCCATCTGTCATGGGCAGCTGGACACACACACACATACACAGACACACACACACACACACACACACGCATACATGACCTGAAGAGGAAACAGGCTAGAGACGAGAGAGCGAGCCAGCAGATGAACGACAGCAGTGAAAGAGTGAGTAAACGAGAGAGAAAGAGCAGAGGAGTCTCTCTGATTAGATTGATAGAGCACTGACGGGGTTGATCTCTTGATAACTACTCACTATTGATCCACTTACACACAGGATGATTTGACACACACACACAGGCGCGCGGGCACACACACACACACACACACACACACACACACACACACACACACACACACACACACACACACACACACACACACATACTAAGTGATTTGTGCGTACAACAGCATACTTTCTCCAGAGGAAGTTTTCTATGAAGCTACAGCTCCTTGTTCTACTGCCCTATATGCATATATTACATACAACTGGGTATACCAAGAGGGGTCTTGAGCTTTCATTTTTAAATCTGTGCGCGTGTCTTTCTGTTCGTATATGCCTGTCTGAATCTGTTCTTTCCCTCTCATCTTTGACTCAGAAAGATAAGAGGCGGATAGTGTGCACAGTTAAGCAGAGCTGGGATGTGGAAATCGTGTGCAATAATGTCTATTTGAATCAGTAATGTCCTAACTACAATACCAAACTATAACATCCCATTAAAAAGACGTAAGGACAGACTATACAATAATGAGGAATTTGCATGAGGAAAGTTTATGGATGCCGAACATAACAAATTGGCAACTTCTGTCAGATTTCCTCAGGAATACTTTGCTCACTATATTCTGTATGCTCTGTGTGTGCTGACCTGCTTTTGCATTGGATATAACACAGTTTACTGATGCTTATTTTATTTCATTTTCCTGCTTCACTGCCCATTACTGTCACCCTAAATATATAAATAGAGAGGGAGAGTGATACA